>BOPP01000008.1:5525897-5739173 GCA_017312745.1 Gryllus bimaculatus | reverse complement strand
GCTTTCCTTTATTATATAAATATTGCCATGTATTGAAAATATGCAAACCAACCGCTAAGTCTCTCAAACTCTTGCTGCTAGCGTAATTCATCTCTGCACTTCTCCTCTTATCTAGAATTTTGCGAAGTCGTTAAGACGTATTATAAACTGATTGAATATTTCCATGCGTATTCTTTCATACCAGAAAAAGTTCCCAGACCATTAAGTCCTGGAAAGCAAGGTTTTTAAAAAGATTCAAAATCATTCAGACGATGGAAGGTGATAAAAATGTAGATGGTAAATAGTACTCTGTGATTTCAAAACCTGAAGAGTTTTTGGAAGAGTAGTTTGCCTCGGAGGCGGAGTAGAGGAGCCAGAAAAGAGCAAGGCTAGTTAAAAATTTATTTCTTGCACATTAAGATGTTGCTAAATTGGCCGTTGTTTTGAAGTTGAAATCATTACAGTTTTCTAGAACTTCTACCGGCAGATCTCCATGTATTTGATCTGGAATATTTATTTTTTCAGATTATTATCGCTCTAGAAAAATTATAGGCCCAATGCCATCCAATTTCAAGATTAGATGTAATTTGGTACGTTGGTATAAAAATATTAGTGAATCAAAGTAACATGAACATAACTACAGAATACACTAAAAAAAATTAAATGTTTTAATACTTTAAATGAGAATTATAATATTTTTGACCAACGTTATTCACATTTCTCAGTATTTGTTGTTCCGAGGGTTATTTTAATTGTACTCAAGGTCTGGGTAAGAGAGAACTCTAGAAGAAAAAATGAAGAGTAATTTTATAAAATGATTCAAGGTTATTCAATAAAATATTTGTAGCTCCGCGTCACATTATTAAAAGTTTTCCATAAAACTAATTATTTATCCCATCAAACCGGGCAAAACATTGTATGATTAAAAACGAATATGTGTTTAAATTAAGGCCTGGGATGAATATAGTGAAATTAACTTTTTTAATGAACTCTTTAAATTATAGTTAAAGATGCTGCAAGTTATGATGCCTTTAAATACCGAATTTACCCCGTAACTCAGCAAGACTGATACTGCACGAAGTGATTCAATATGAGTTGAAATATTTTAAGATATAAATTAGGAAAATGATCATCTCACTAGCAACAGGTATGAAATAAAACTCCCTAAAATCCTTTTCGGAAGTCGAAACTTCCAAAATTTGTTAAAAAGTATACATTAGAAACCATTATAATTTTGTTATTCAATCTGCTTTTAAGAACTTAACGCTTCAGCAGTTGAAAGGCCCCCCGAACCCTTCCCTCCCCAACCAAAAATACGATCTGCAAAACTTTGCCCATTTATCTGCTTTTTTGGGTAAGAAACTTCCATGTTTATGATTTTTGGTCAGCTTCTGGAGTGTATTACGATTATTAATATTCCGGCCAAAAGCACAATGTTCGTTACTCCTGCTTTTTCACGTGCCAGGAACAAGCCGCCCGCCTTGTGTTGTGTGATTTTGGTACCTTTTTATGCGACCTTGACTCCAACGCTTCTGGGCTTGTGCGTCAACTGCGCGGGAAGCCTGCCATCCCGAATATGGAGGTGGTGTGTGGTGTCTTTTTGCCCATATCGGACGGACCTCTGTATTACGCGCTCGATATCACTTTGACTCATCTGTTTGTGTGTTTTACATACAGATTTTGGTGGATAACCGGGCAGCCGATAGGCCCGATTCTAAATTATTAACTAGGATCAGAAGTTTCTTGGAGGCCAATCTTGTGGTAATCCTAGAATATCAGAACTTGAACGGAAAAGTTGGCGGTGTGGTACGTCTGGTGGAGTTTATTCTACCGTCGTGGTAGGGAGGTAGGATTATGGTATAGTTTTATTAGTTGTTTATTGGCATGATACTTGATATGATGAGACTATGGTAGTGGGTGACAAGTAAGTAATGGGTGATTTTATTTAGGTAGTGTTATGTGTAATCATGTAGTCATATGAGCAATTGTAATTGTTTTAAGTTATAAAATGTTGGGGGCTGCATGCTGGTTAGGATGGTCTGACAGTGGGCGAGAGTGAAGTGACTATGAAGTAGTGCTGTGGTATTCCATCTAAGAACAGCATATTGCTGGGTTAATGAAAGATTATAGGGTTTAAACTAATCTTTATGGGATGTGTTTGTCGATTATGTTGATGGAGGTGTGTCAATGTCCGTCGAATGGCTTTCGAGGCTTGAGCCGATATGAATGTTGTGCTTATAACACTACCCGTGATTCGAAGTATATACTGAGATTTCATGATAGTCATCCCAAAATGTTAATTAAGAGCTGAGTAGTGTGCATGTTTTTATTTATTGGATTGTTATTGTTTTCTTAATTCGTTTCATATTAATAATCTGCGCAGATGGTAAATTGGTTCATAGATAAACAAGTAAGACTGATTATTTTTAGAATATGTATTTTTTTATTAATATTTTATGTTGCTCACTCGTTTCAATCATAATAATGTTACTGTCATAAATATGTCTATTAAATTTATCGCTGTATTTTTAGAGGAGTTCTCAACTGCGCGTTGGGTCACTTCTTTAGACATTGGAAAGATGCGCTCTTTAGAAGACTTGATTACTAATAATTATTTGATCTGCCATATCATCAGAAGTATGGTTGAGTATCACTCACGAACCGAGTTACAACATCGAAGAATGTGCTCAGTCTCTGGAACCAAAAGTTATAATTTAAGTTCAATCGACTTCTGTATCTATAAATATGATTAAAACCACTGATTAGACCCATGATTGAGTGTCTAATATGGCTAGACGATTGCCTTTACCTTGGGTCCAGAGTGGGCTGATCTATGATGTAGTGTTTGGTAGTCTCTTCGACAGTACGAGTTCAGATATACTTTATTATTATCTAGCTTCAATTCAACCAACATAGAGGACCAAATTCGAGGAATAGTCTTTTGGAGCTTTCTGTACGTGGATGCATGGAGTTTGTTGTGTTTCTTCAATCGAATACTCAACTTAAGTGAATTGCCCTTGCTAATATTATGCTTGTTATGAGGTCTAGGGACAGTATTTAAGCCATACCGCCGACGCGCCTATTGCATCCATTTCCCCTCCTCTTCCCTTTTCTCATCTTCTTAGATTCAATAATGTCATTCATCTAGATACCATCACATTCGTGTGAGTATGAGGGTAGCGGTAGTTTTTGAAACGGACCAGCTGGAATAGCCTTTGGAAGGATGAGATAGGGCTCCTCTCAAATCTCCAATCTACTGTTTCTTCGCCGTACGTTCCAGCAGAATACAACCACCGCACAGCCCCCTGATACATAACATGACACTATACTACCCGGAACTATACGAGTGTCCAATATTAGATACATTGACCGCGTGTCTGTAAATAAAATTCCATTTGATGAATAAATCTATGTTTATTATCTCGCCTCGAGAAGCCCTAAATAATCCATGACTTCGTCTGTTAACTTATTAGATTAATGTATATTCTATTCATCTTTCTTGATGTAGTATATTAATGTTTGTTCAACTTTGCACCATTTTACTCTAAATTTCTAGATACCAGTAAGAACACTTTGCCAGTAATCGCATGATTTTGATTTCCGACTAAGCAGTTATCAATGAACAATGGGTTGGGACATTGAACCTAAGAGATCCTACGCCCTCAAATGAAGTCATATCATGTGAGTTCTGTGCTTGGGTGGGAGGAGCTCGAAGAAAACAAATCTGTGGCTTCACTAGGTACTGGGCGTCTACCGACAGTTCAGAACCGTTACTCCAACGATTGCGTATACTCTAATGCTAATCGCAGTATGTGGTGATAAGCATCTTGTATGTGGTGAATTTTACTAAACTCACATTCTTGCGTTGAGAGCAAAGGAATAGGTCACATTTCCCTGATCTGAGGAAGAATTTAATGACTGATTCTGATTTAGGTTAATTCTATAAATCAATTTTTCATTTAATTTTTGAAACTATTTACATCTCCTCAACACACGTACATGTTGCACGTACAATCCAGCCAAAACATATGTATACTACGGAATTTGTTCATGCTCTTCACATATTGTGCTAGCCAAATTCATGTTCCCTGCCAAAAGCTGCCGCCCTCATCTGTCCTCTGTGTACCAGTGGCGGTTCTAGAGAGGAGAGCGTGGTATCACCATCCGCCCAAAAGCCTAGCGGTTTCGTTTCTTGTGTACGTTGATTGCTTTTTATTTCGGTCGAAAATATTTAGAATAGTTTTTTATGTTTAGAGAGTCAGTTAATGATTTAAAGAAACATACATAGGTAGCTGACTATATACTAAAGAAAGGTAATACTTAAATTGTCGATAAACCAAGAGTAAGTGTATTGAGTTAAAATTCTGCAGGCCGATGCGAGTGCGGTGTCGCCGCGCGCTTACAGTAGGAGATCGGGCAGGGTCTGCCCTTTCCGTGACGGATATTCGCTGAGTCCGCCGCCATTTACGCGGACCGATGGTCGTTGCGTGGACTCACGTCGGCGCGCCATTCCGCATCGGGCGGGCGTCGAGAGTGAGCATGAGCGTCGCGGCCGAAGTCCTCGTCCACGAACAGCAGCTCCCCATCCCTCCAGGCATCGCATTCCTGCTGCCTCCTGCTGCTGCAGCATGCGCCCACTGCCCCGCTCCCACCGCGTGCCCCCGGCTTAAGCGCCGCGCCGCGCCGCGCGGGACCCCTCTCCCCGCCCTCCACCTCTCCCCACCCTCGCGGCTTCCGCACCTCACCGCCTCGCACCGCCCCGCCCACCGCGCCACGCGCCGCCTACCACAGACCGCACCCGCCGGTCCGCTGAGGTTCGCACTCACTCGCTCCCTCATCTCGCGTCCTCAGCATAGGTTACGCTGACAGCTGTCCTACGTATCGTACTGCACGTACTGTTCAAAAACAGCATCGCTCCGTGCCGTTACATACTCTATTACGGAAAAGGTGGCTCTGGACGTCAATTTGATCTCACTGCTGTGCCTCTCCACGGAGTACAAAGGCGTTACCGAGCCCTGATTTGCAGATTTCGATACTGGTTTCGTAACTAGGTCGTATTCACCTCGGCAGTCTGGGGAGAATCGGTGGCCGGCTACTCTGATCCTAGTTTTCGCTGGTTCTCGATCCAACACCGGACCGCGCTCACCATCCTTCCTCTCCCTGTTCCTATCCTATCCCTATACTTAACATCATAACCTACACTATGTTGTACTTGCATTTACACGCATATACTTACCTACTGTCTGAAGGCCTGTGAGAACTTGAGCCCTGTCGGAGGTACCAGGCTAGTAGGAGAATCTAGATTGGCGAAATCCTCTTCAACCGACGTTAGTCCAAGGGGTAATCGACCGCAACCTCCCGCGATAAAATCTGCTTTCCACTTAGGGACTAAATCAACCTTAGCAGTTGACGCTCCCGGAATCACTAACAATTAATCAACCCTCGCCCCTGCATCCTCTTCTGTCTCAGCTCGCATCGCACGAATCGCGTGCTCTGCGCTTGCGACTATATATCCGAAAGCCGTAGAAATCGCTGTGCTTTACCGGCTCCTCTCCACGCCCCACCGCCCCACATGGCGTAGCACGCGCTGGTCTCGCCGCAAAAGCCGCACCACCACTCGCTCCCTGCTTCTGGCGCCTCCCTCCTACGGCCACCATCCTCTACCCCACCGCGCCGCGCTCTACTGTCCCTACATCACGCGACCGCTTACGTAAGGTTGTAATTGTGCAAAATACCGATCTGCCTTACCAACAATCGCACCCTCCCCCCATCCCAGTTTTTTCGGCTGAATTAGGCCAGAGTCGGTTACCTTTATTTCGCAGTGCCACGGCCCGAAGATCCAGGGTTCGAGTCCCGGCGGTGGCGATTTTTCGTCACAAAACCAGATACGAGTAGCAATTCAGCCGCCTGTCTGATCTGCTCTGATCGATCTGTAGATTTCTGTACAGTACCGTAAAATATTCATCTGTTGCGCATTGTTTCGTACCGTATCGTCTTCCTACCAACTGACACCCCGATTCGACCAGCCCCACCTCACTTGATAACCGTATCGACCGCATCATTCCAAACCGTATAAATTCCTTTGACATCAGCCTACATTGCCTCATATCACGCCACCAGAGCTGGCAACTGGTGATAAGTTCGAGTGAGTAGTTGATAGCTTTGAATTTTTCAATATAACTCATTTAACAATTTTTGCAATTCGATTTTGTAGGTCATGTCGCTATGAACATTAAATTAGCAATACTGTTGAGCCTATCTTGCAACATCGCATGTCGGTGTAAGTCGACGCAACACTGAAAAAAAATTCACTTACCCAAAATTACGAGTGGATATTTTACCACTCATGCATACATGTTTAACACTATATGTAGTGTGCCCCAAACAACGCGATGTATCGCTTTTCACGAAAAATGATTTCTTTTTTTACATCTGAATTAAAAGGGGGAATCTGCTCATTGCTATCTGCACGTGAAGTATATCAATTTTTAATACACATTAAAAGATGGTTGCCAAAACAAATGTCTTGTTACCGTGAGAAAAAGTACCTTACGCATAGAACTATAATGAAGTAAACAAATGTATCCCTTAGTAATGTTCCTGTATTCATCACCCAACACCACCTAGATATGTCTAGGAGGTATTGCAGGACTCTGTTATATTGTTACTCCCCGAGATATCAAACATTTTATTCCGACATAAAATTACAAACTTATGTACTCAAATGTTGTAGAAAAATGTTAATATTTCGTGTGCAAAGAAAGAGGTTTTTTCCATGGTTTAGATTGATTTTTTTGCCTCAATCTACGAAGTCGGCAAAAAATGTAATCTCAAACAGGCAACAAACACCCTTTTTGCACACTTAATATGAAAATAATTATGTTCCTATTTCCTGTATTTATTATGTTTTAGTAGTTAATATTATGTTTTAAGTCGCTTTTTAGCATTTAGGCTTCTGAGTTAAATTTTTTTCAATTATGGAAGTTCGAATTTCATGTAATTTTGTAATATTTTTCCAAGAATTGTTCCAATGTTTTATAATTTCAATTTTGGTATACTTTTTAATTTCTTTTTTTGATGAAAATGCTGTTTTGTTTATTATTTTGCCTCTATCCACCTTTGGTATGGTAGAGGCCACAGTATCGTTGCGTGTGGTTGCAGGCTTGACATATTTTGCATTGAACTTTTTTTTTTGTGGAGCTTCAAATTATACGTTAGCATTTAAAAGATATTCAGTTTCATATTTTTTTTATTATCGCTGGGTTCTAAATCAATAAAGAAATTTTGCAAAGGATCTTTGGTCACTCTATGTTTAATATTGTAGATCTGTCGTATTTTGTGGTCTTTATCTTCAATATAGTCTTTTAGTGGTTTGATGTCTGTAGAACTGTGTATGTGTCTTATTACTACGCGAAACAACGTGTCATCCTTCAATTGATATTTATTAAACATGATTTTCTTTTCCCTAAAATGTGTCACTAGCTTTATTTACGCATGTGAATTTTCTGCTATTATTCTACAGTCATTGTCCTTTGTGAGTTTACAATTTATTAATAATTACAATGACCTCGCCGAGAATTTGAAATCTATTCCACGTACAATTTGGTTTTTGCTTTGCCTGACGTTCGATCTCGCCTTCACATTTTCTCTTTGGCCTCCGATTCACTTCCTGCCATCTCCGACTCTCTTGGTTATCATTAAGTTCGGCCATCGCCGAATTACGAGATAAATCTGTACTTACAGAAGCTGCATTTACAGACAAATGTAGAAATACACCGGTAACGTGTGGATTTGAGGCTGCGACTGTCGAAGGTATATTTGTTGTAGCAATTGAAGTTAATGTTGTAGTTGTTGCAGTTATGTTTGCTATTTAATTAATTGCTCTTTATGCTGCTGAATGATGATTTGTTGCTGCTGTTCAATAGACATTTCACTATTTGATTCTGCAGTTGATTTTTCCATTGTGGACATCGTGCTCTGGCCGAGGCCAGAGCATAAACGATGAGACTCACTTTTCGATCTGTTTATTATACAGTTTCACAATAGTTCGAAATTAAGTCAGAATTCAGATAATCTCAGTATTTAGATGAGCGATGAGTGGTCATCGCTCATCTAAACGGGTACACTTGACACTTGAAATGTTTATATAAGTTCTTACAATCAGAAGCTTTAAGTACACTATTGTACAAACAATATTTAGTCCTTAAAGGGACACTTAAAGAGAGAAAATGGGAAAAATAAATAGTCTTATATTAATACTTCCAATCACATGTATGGCCTCCGGATATCCCAAATTTCAATTTAGATTGAAATTATCGTATTTAAAAAAATAAATTTGGGAAAAGCTACGAACAGTAGGACTTCGGAACTTACTGAATTTGAAGAATTTCAAGTGAATACGGAGAAAACAAAACTGTGAGTAATGCTACAAATTGAATGAACGTTACGTTCGACTTCTCACTTTTACGTTCTTACATAAGGGTGCAAATACCAATTTTCCAATGAACACCACAACTTATTCTTATTAAACTTAACTAACACCTTATTCACATTAATATACAAAACAGTCGTCTTTTAATGTTAGATTCACATGCAACGCTAGATTCGCATACAAAACAATTAATAGATCAATTGCAGAAGTAGCAGTGAACACAAATTAGATTAGGTTTGTAAAGTTTTAATCTCTTCAAAAATTAGAGGAGAAAAATATAGAAGTTTTAAGGAAATCTGAGAATGAATCAAGTGTAGTTGTAAAATATGTTGCGACAGAAGTTCTGCACTTTTGATCTGCATGATCTGCATTTTCGAATTTAGCACATGCGCTAATTCAAATGTGCTATATGTGCATATTTGCAAAATAGCGAAAACTGTCGCTGTACAAACCTTGAACTATTAGCATCATCAAAATCTCCAAGTAATTGTTACAACGATTATAATTTTGAAATTGCAGTAAAACCTGTTCATACCCCGTATGGAGTTAATATATTGGGTGTTGGGAACTTTTGAGTAGCAGTATAACATAATCAGCTACTACGATTCATTGGTAAGTCCAATGCCAGAACATATTTGAACAAAGTTGGACATGAAAGAAATGAAGTATGAAAGAAATTTTCAACACATGAAACTATTTTTAAAACAATTTACAGCGTCGGCAAAACACATTTTACTGATATAATTTATATTTGACATGTTCTGAAACATGAAAACAACTTAATTCTTAAAAGAGTCTTACTGTTCCCTTACTCGCACGTGGTATTACCGATGACAAATAACTTTGTCAAAGTTCAACATCATTTGTGTAAAATAAGGTTCGGGAGGTATGCACGTCATTCTGTAGTTTGCTGCTTAAACATACTTGAGGTCATTAAAAAAAAACATTGTTTTAAGGGTCTACAAGTCACCATTTCGGAGACACGGTCAATCAATGGATAATAGCTCAATCTGATGAATCAATGGTAAACAATTTTTACTAGTTTGTTTATTTAGATGATACAATGTATACTTACATTTCTCGCTCAAAAATGATAATTTATGACATGACATTTCTTTGGCATTTCTTTAAAATAAAAGATAAAAATATTTATTTTTTAACTAAATGAATGGCATAAAAAATAACAATCAATATAAATGAGTATGTCCATCATTTAAAAATATTTAAACAACTAGGTTTGGAGATTAGACTGTTATATCACCATGGTTTAAACCTAACAACTTTTTCACTACCTCCGTTAATTAATTATTTAACATTAGTTGTACAATAAATACTTTGCATTAAATTTATCACAACCTCATTTTATTGTCCAATTTTTTATATTTCCTTTGTTAATCTTTCATTACAACTTTTTTTAAAATGTTCACTACTTAGATTGAATCAAGTTTGATAGCATTAACATAAAGCAATTTTATGTTTACATAATGTAATTATTCAGACTACTAGCATATTTCGCCAACAATATTAGTGCAATCTATAAGACACAGTGTCTCTGAACAAAAAGGTCTCTCAAAGAAAAAGAAATACGAGTAGACGGGTAGCCGCGAGGGTTTTGGGTATCTTTGTTTCCTCTTTCTTTCTTCCACCTTTTGAAATGATTATCTGTTAGAATCTGCTTTATTGGAAAGTATTACATGTCTAGAAAAATTATAAAATAATAAGGCCAACGATTGCTGTAAAGTTGCATGAAGAATAATTCAGGACTTTATTTTCACCATTTCCTAGTAATATTCTTCAGTTACAGGTAAATTAATTTCATTGAGTCAAGAGTAGGAATTAATGTATTAAAATGGTGTACTGATCAAAATGAACAACAGCACTTTTGAAGTTTCGATTTTTGTTTCTAATCTTCACTCCTTTTAGTTTCGATTTTTTTTAAAATGATACCGCTCCGTTGACGGAATAATGACACTACAGTCTACTGTGATGGCTCGTGCCATTTTATACGTTCGCATGCGCACACCCAAATTAATTCCGTGCATTTTTTCTTAAACATCTCTAAACAAGAGGGAAATACAAGTTCTCTCAGAGCGTTTCCGAGACATGAAATTTCAAAACACGCGCCATTCGGAAGCAGAGATTGACAGTCCACCACCAGTGCCCTTCGTAAAAGTCAGCCGGCGCACACTCAAGAATTGCGAACGAGAGCGTGACTGGAGGGGAAGGAGGGGACCACAGTGGCTTTAAGGACGGAAGGAGCATTCGGTTGAAAGTGCGACCGCCACTGCGCCTGCGCAGTCGCGATGTCAGTGAATGCCTTGACATGTCTCAAAAATGTAACACTCAGTTAGCAAACGTTTGTAGAAGTACGTGTGACATTGAACGAAGGAAGTGAGATACCTCTCCACTGCAAAGAGCTCTCATCCCTTTAAATAAAACAGTTCTTCATTAGCGCGCGAAACGCGAACGCATTGCTGTGCCGTGATGCGTTCATAAGAATTGTGTTAATTTAATATTATATGCACATTCTCTTATTTGTTTAAGTGAGTTGCAATTACAAATCCATTTCGAATTAATGAAAACGTAAATGAATTTTGAAAAACAAATGTAGTTGGCTGCTTTTTTAATGTGTTTTGAAAAACCTAAGTTAGTGTTCGTTTTTATGTCAAGCGTGAAGAAAAATTTGCTGAAAAGAAACAACGTTGAATTGACTTTGAGTTTCACCACACAGTGTAGACGGCAAATTATGTAGATTGTTTTGAGTATACGGTAACATGTACTTGTAGCCTAAAATTTGTGCAGCGAGCTTATGGAAAATACTTTATAGCAAAAGTGCGAGTAAAAACGTTTTGAGTAAACGTGTACAATAGAGCTCTTAACACCCCTCACCCTTGGTAAAACGGTTTTGGAACGTGCTGAGTAGATACGTGGTAATCCGACTCTGGTAGTAAATATTTCGGAGATACCCTTGCCGAGCGACGTCGAAGCATGTGTTGTGAAAAGAAATGCGGGCATCCGTCATTGCTAATCAAATACACCGTTCAGCATGCTACCAGACTTCATAAGATGCTCTATGTTTAATTGTCATTATTTATTTTAATGAATATATATATATATATATATATATATATATATATATATGCATGTAATGTATGCCTTTGTATACTGGTGTATGTGTGTATATGAGAGACAGAGGGGGAGAGGAACGGAGAAGAGAGACGTTTCACACCCTAATGGCATGACCACGAGCCGCCACTGCACGTCTAAAAAATACCAAACTCACAACTGTTCGATTTCAATAAAAACGAATAGTGATTTCAGTAAATTGTCAAGCAATATTTATGCTACTTATGGTCCTAGAAGTTAAAATTTTTAAAACTATAGTTCTGCCGTTTTAGAAATGAATAAACTGAATTTTGGGGAGTACCTTTCACCAAATATCTTCAAAATGGCCATTTTGGACTTGCGTCACTTTTCTATCAGCGAAATGGTAATGGCGATGTCAGCGAATGCCTTTGATGCCCATACGATTTTGCCGAGTTGCAATTTATGGATTGTTTTTATACTCAGAAATTATGACTTTCGCGTCTGAGAAACAAGAACCTATCGCTTCTGAAAAACAAGAGAGTGATTATACGTATGTCTGTTACAATTCAGTTGCAAGTGCTGATCCAGGAAATATTGAAACTAGCGCCGAAAACGAGCTCAGTTTGTTGAATAAGATAAACAACACGCCTGTCGTGTCACAGTTGAGTCCAAGAACGAGTCGCCTCTGTCAAAAGTAGTAATTCACACATGAAGGCTTCCTTCTCATACAATATATTTTTATTCCTTTTCCCTCATATTAGTGGGTTTAAAAAAATTGAAATTTGATAATCATTTAGAATATGGGAACATTGAAATTTTGAATTGGTCCTGCTTTTAGTTTTTAATATGGAGGGAAGATAAAAGCTGAAGTCTTCTTTTAAACGTCATAGAATTGAATGCGTCAGACGTTTAGAGCCTTCGTGGTGCGGGGCCAGCTGTTTCCTGCCGCCGCGCTCGCGAACGGACTGGCCGACAGCGAGTTTTAGCACCAGGCATGAAGAGACATCCTGAAACTATTGATCACTTGACTAAAGACATTACACGCTTGTAATGAGCAACGTTCAAACGACAATTAGCAATCGCGACATTGCATTATAACAAAAGAATAAATTCCAGCGTTTAACAAAGTTGCGAAATGTATCAAAGGGTCTCCGCAAACGCGACTCATTCGAACCACAGTACAAACCAAGAGTAAACAAAAATCCTAACGAAATAAGTTTTGGATTTTGTTCCAGTGGCTATTTCGCCGGAGAGCTCAAATGCTATGAATCACTCTATGTGGTACACAGAATTTGAATATTTGAAATATTGGTAAAATGTTTCAGTTTAATGTATAAAGATGTAAACATGTACTACAATAGTTTTCTGATTTGTTCTCATCTAGCAATGATCCTGTGATATAATGAAATATGTTCGTATTACCTCATAGTTATAGGCAAGCAATCCTCTAAACATACCGCCCCCTACAGTTTTTTCTTATTTTTTAAAAATTCTTTGTCTTTAATAACTGATAAATCTTGTTGATTTTGTATCAAACGCTAGAGTGCATCGGGGTAATCCCAATATTGCCGATATTAATGAATATTTTGTTTTCTGGCGCGTCAACTACTAAGTTACTTAATCCCGTGAGTGAAACTTGAGAGCGGGAACCGACCTATACTTATCATGGGGAGTTTCCTCCTCCAGGGATCTTCCAAGCAAGATGCACTGCATTGTGTGGTGCATTACACGAAAATGTAAGCCTGTGTGTGTGTGTGTAAGGAAAGAGAAGGGGGCAAGGATCGCAGGTAATCTGTGGCTCGTTTGCTAAAGAATTGCTCCGTCATACGCCTAGAATTAATCGAAATCACGAAAAACACGCGATCAGAACATCCGGTCACTAGAATTCTTCCCCAGACTGTGGTTGAATTCGATGTTCCTATATATACAGTATATATACAGTGTTGAAAAACCGACCAGTGTAGCTCAGAACCAGGATTTTCCCCGACTGCTGCAGCGTCTCTGACCGGGAACTCCTAGGGTCATAGCCCCGACGAGAGCGGGTTATCGATACTAGCTACATTGCTAGGTCAAATACAGACAATGTCTGGAGGAGAACCTGGATTCTATCAATGCCAGGAAAATTCAGGAGCAATACTCTAGCAAACGGGCCACGGATGGCGCGCCATCTTTCCTCCCCTTCCTTGTCCTAACCTCCCCCCTTACACACACACTTACACTTCCAATCTTTCATGCCTGAAGGCTTCTTAAACCATTACCACTCATGTTGAGAGACCAGAACGGAGCTTACAGACCTTGTCCCGGCTGGGACGGTGCCACGCTGGGAGAGATACCTAGAGGAGTACATATCTGGCAGCCAACCTTACGGTGTGTGTCTTCCAATGGAGGGAAAACACCGCCACCATCCAGAATAAATCATTCACTAAACTAACGGGTCTAATGACTGTAGCAGTGGATGAGTCTGGAAACATCCATCAAAGAATCGAGTCACTGTCTGGACAGAAACTCTGGGGCTTCCTTTTCAGCGACGTTTCATCGCCGGAAGCGCTGCCGGGCTCTATCCGTGCTGGCGCGCGCCGGGGGCTGCAGGCTAGTAGGCGGGCAGGCGGCGCAGGTCGACGCGGCGCCGGCTGTGCGCGCGCAGCACGAAGGCCCGCGCGCGGCCCGGGTCGAAGGCCGACGCCACCAGCACGTAGGCGCCCGGCGGCAGCTGCAGGCGGTACAGCACGGCCACCCGCGCCTCATGGAACGACGGCTCCCCGTACTCCGCCAGCACAGACAGCTCCTTGGCCGACAGGCGACTCGGCTGCCGTCGCCCGCGCCCCACCTGCCAACAGACGCATGGGCTCGCGATCGCTCACTCACTCAGAGCCCCTTCCGAGTGGCGCGACTGCAAGCAGAGAATTAGTTGAAATAGAAGTCTTCCCGTGAGTGGCGTAGTTGCACTGCTGTGGCCCTCGGTAGCGGACTCCGGCACCAGCGTGTTCGCGCCACCGCGTGCAGAACATGGTTTTAAATGGTGGTCTTTCCACTGGGCCACTCGATTGCGCCACAAAGAGCCAGTGCCGGCTGCCACCCTTAGTACGCTGCCCGGCCGCCTGAGGCTGAAGCGGCGTGACTTGCGAAACCTTCCCCTGTCGCGGTCGGTGGCAGGCAGCGGTGGCAGCATACTCTTTGGTGCTCGCGGTCGGTGGCAGCATACTCTTTGGTCGGTGGCAGGCAGCGGAGACCGACGGTGGCTGTGTGGGAAGGGCTCTGCCGCTTGTCGGTGGCGCCACCGAGAAGGGACCCTTACTCACTCGCGTTCGTTCGGCAGCGATGCGTCACGTCGTCAGCCCCTGGGGCCCTGGTCACAATGCAGCCGAACTATCAGTCGCACGCTACCAGACGACAGCGAACGTAAACGTCCGACGTATTTCATCCGAAAAGCATCTGAAATCGTCCGAATATTCCGATAGTTCCACAATTCATTGTTGAAATTTTTCGTGAACCACGCTCAAGATCATCCACGTGTTTTGTTGGTACTCTCGATATTGCAGATGGCCTTGACTCTTCAGCAGATTTCATGCGAATGAAACCGACGAAACCAAAGGAAACAAATATTCATCCAACACGCAATAATTCCAGGCAGAGGTCGTTCGTATGCAAATTTCCATTTACCAGCACATGTTTGAACGAATTGGTCATATCGGACGCAAAGTTCGATCTAACCAAAGTAATCACCAAAATCTCCTCCACTGTGTCTGCCGCCTTGCCTCCCCCCTTGCACGTAATATGGTCAGATACAGTTTTGAGTACATAGGAGTGCCCGGACCCACCAGCACTAAAAACTGCATTAAATGAACCAAATAAACTATGTCATGACGTCAAAGAGTATACCTTATTTGTTTGTGCGAAAGCTTAATGAAAACGCAGAAAACACTACTTTCATCCACGAAATTGAGTACCTATTACTTACTCAGCACTAAATCGTGCTCAGGTGAAACTAGATAGAGATTTTTTCCTTAAGAAATTTGTCTTTAAAAACATATGGTCATGTAAAACTTTTCAAACATTAGAGTACTTTTGAAGTAATTTTCCGTGAAATATGGTCAACTTTTAATTTTTTAAACAATTTTTTCTCAAAAACAGCACCAATTTGTTTTATTAAATTTTCACCTCGGGTGCTTAAGGGATGCTAAAGGAAGCTTAAGGGAATTATGCATGTGTCACGTTCGTTAAAATCTCTGATCTTTCGAAAATTACAAGAATTCAAAATGTTTTTGGTGTCTTCCTACAACTACAATTATTTTTAAGATAGATATTTTCTTAATGAAAAACATATCATCAAACACAGATCTTCCAATATGGTCATTGTTTCGAAAATGCAAGTATTTATTGCTTTAGTTTGTTTCAAATATAGGCAAATATTAATTTTTATACAATGATTTTATCAGAAAAGACTCCAAAGTCATTCTTTAATTTTTGTTAATGTATTTAGCAAAGAGCAGTATTGATGCTACTCCTACTTTCGGCGCATTCTGTGTATTTTCGGCAAGTGTAAAAAAATTGAAATGGTAAATTCGAATTTCTCGTGCATCCTTTGAGGCAGCGTTATTAAACATTGCTCTCTGACTAGCAAGCAGATATATTTCAGACTCATAACTGTTATCAATGTAACCAAGAAAATGTTAAATAACATACTATAATAATCGTTACGTCATTATAATGTGCTGGAAGTTAGTTTATTTTATTCAATAGGATTAGCGCTAAGCTTGGGAAATTTTGCAGAATTTGGTACAAATTCACACGTTATTTCTAAAGTACCTAATGTGAAAGGACAAGATAGAAGTCAGTAATTTAAAAAAATTGTTTATAATAGTAGTCGTCCATTTATAGTTCATACTATTTTAACTTTGTCAAAAGCAAACATACAAAGTTGGAACAGTTTTGCAGGCGAGTCGGCCGCAAAAATGAAATCTTTAAGCGGAATTTACTAATTTACTGTTTTTCAGAGCTTCTATAACGTTTAATTTCTGTTTGAAGATATTAATTATGAAGAGACCAATTCTTTGGTTGTAAGTCTTAGTTTAAAAGCAAATGAAAAAGTTAAAAATGAACTTAGAATATATTTGGAGACACGACGAAAAATAAACTTACTTGTATGTACTCGAAACAGAATCAATAGTGATCCATAAAGAATGCCATATAGAAACTGCAATAAAATCCGTAACAACAAGTTCCATTTATCGCAAGAATGGCGTTTTTGGTAAGATTCTAATAAGTAAATGTGCGCCCATTGTTGCCATCGTCTATTGCCGTATGCGCCCATTGACTGATATGTTGATACGGACAGTTATTACTCGATTGCAATAATTCTCATACGGCATTTAAGAGAAATTTTAATTGTAAAATGGGGCAAAATCCCTGCTTCTAATCTGCAGGGAAAATGATACATTCTCCATTCGTCGTAATTCAAGTCCAACATTCTAACAATCTTATCTTTTGATAATACTATATTTTCCCGGAGCACAACCGCAAGTCGGCAAGAAACCACAAAAAATGCCTTGTCTGCAAACTGATTGTTTGAGCGCGTTAATGAAGCTCAAGGATTATTATATCTTTTGTTTCCTGTTTATAACGTCCTTACATTAAAACATTGTAGAAGGTCAACTTTCTGCTATTAAGTAAAATAATGTTTGATTTGAGACCTTACATTGAATAAAATATAATAGTGAGATTAGAAAGTATTAAAAACGAATGAAATATAGTTTATAAGGTTATTCTACATTACCTTTATTGATTGTATGCATGTAAAAGCTGGAACACTTTTCTTATTACCGCACACTTAAAATCATTTTTACTTGATAGAAAAAAAAAGACTTTCCAAATTCGAAAAAATATCGCTCGTAAGGGGATTCAACGCGGCCTGTACCGCCTATGCTAAATTTACTTTTTTTGTTTCTTTTTTCTTGAAACTTATCTGTTGAATATTCTTGAAACTTATACTTTAAAACAAAAAGTATATTTCACATAATTTCTGATACATTTATAATATTTCCATTCATTAGAACTGAGACAATACACAACGACTCCGCTTAACTATGTCATAGCAAATGTAAATTAAGTCAAAAATTAATACACAAATTTCTCGACATAAGTTTATAATTTGTGCACTTGCATTATCGTGTCACAGAACCTTTACTGTTCATATTGCATCCTACTGAACTAATTTCAATTTCTTGAGTAGTAGATCCCGAGAAAAAGGAACTTATATAAAACAATTTAAGTTGTTTTTTTTTCAAACAAGCGTTAAAGTCATGTACAAAAACGAGCAAAAAACACTAGTAACTATTCGCCAAAATCGTCGGGAAATTCATACAAACATCAAAATACAGCACTAACATGCATGCAATTTTGAAATTAAACTTCTTGCCAAATATAAAGAAAACCGCAGTCTTCTTGAATAATTAATTTTTCAATATTATGCTAGTTCAAACATTACGTATTGTACTCATTATTTTTACAGATGCTGTAATATAAATCAAGTCATATAAAATAATGTACTGATATCTACAAAATAAATTATATACAAACATTGTTAGAAAACCATAAATATTTCACTAAAACAAAAATTTCAAAATTGTTTGATTTTGTACCTTTTACGAATAGGTCACTAATGAAAAACGTTTTTATTTTTTTATATATATATATAATATAATTTTTTGATTACTTGTATTTACCTTGTAGATGGATACTGCAATGGGTTCTGGACCACGATATTTCTTTCTCTTTTGATCTTGAATGATTTCCAGAACAATATTGCAGAAATCGACCAGCTTATTTCCTTCTATGTAGGAATCATCTGCAACATTGAGAATTCATCCATGTCAAATTTCTTTAAAAAATCAAAATCAACCTTGATATAATCGGATTGTAATATAATAAATTGGAATGCATCGTGGTATTTTAAGACAATAGCCAATAAAAATAAATTATATTGTACTTATTTACACATAAACTATTATAAAATCGTATTTGTCATTATTCACTAAGTTTCATGAAACTTGAATTTTCACTCATGAGGATATAATTTCAATACCGTATAAACAACCTTATAAAGACAATAATAATTAGTTTCTTGAAAAGAAGCATAAACAATTAATTTGGTAGAATCATTCAAATCACTGTTAACTACTGTCATAAAGCAGTACACTGTTTTGGGTTCTTCTTAAATATGCAGAATAGTTGAAAACTTTGCTTTCTATTATTGATTCTAAAGAATATCATTCGCCCAAGATTGGACTAGCTTGAGGATCCAGACAGGGTGTCTCCCGACATGTGTGTTAGTATATTGCATGTAATTGTGTGTTATTTAATTGGAGGAAGGGACAAGAATCGGGGCGAAATATC
Source organism: Gryllus bimaculatus (assembly GCA_017312745.1). Taxonomy (NCBI): domain Eukaryota; kingdom Metazoa; phylum Arthropoda; class Insecta; order Orthoptera; family Gryllidae; genus Gryllus; species Gryllus bimaculatus. The sequence continues at coordinate 5,720,284 of BOPP01000008.1, read as the reverse complement.
GCGCGGGGTGCATGGCTCACATGTTCCGTCATTCGGGAATCAACGGGAATTCTAAACGTCTTTGATATTGGCTAATGAGAAAAGGCGCTTTGGAATTTCAATTATTAATATGATGTGAGATATAACAGAGTGGGTATCTAATTACTATAGTATTACTCGTTCTTGAAGAACTTTATTTGTATAGAATGGAACAACGTTGTAAAGTTCCTGCGGGAAACCTCGATAAACCTAACAAAGATAAGGGCAGTTTGTTTCCTGTAAACCGAGAGAAATATATGAAAAGGGATATTATGTACTTGAGAGTTAGATGGAAAATAAAAGTGTGAATGTTGTCTAAATGACAACGTATTTTTACGTTATTTGTGTCCATTGCCGAAAGCTCTTTAGAAGATTCCATTACAACAACAACAAAAAAAAACATTTCGAAGATGTTAGAGAAGTGCGTTCTTCATATACTACTACTCAAATAGCGGTGTCTGTAAAGAAATAATATGTGAAAGTGAAATATGAGTAAATGATGGAAATTTTAAATGCATGAAACCATACCAAAATTTCAATTTTCATATTAATTCAATAAAATATGTTTGTCGAATTATTTTTATTAAAGAATACTTCACTTATTTACTTAACTTCCTTTTTATTTCGTGTAATTAATCTAATTAATAAAAAATGAATGTTATTTGTTCTGTTGATAGCGGAGCGGACTTAAAGCATTTAAAAACCCGCACGGGCATGTATCCGAAACGCCTGGAAGGGAATTAATTATACGTGTTTTGTTTCAGGTTCAAAAACAAACAGTAATGAACTAGTAAACGATAAAAAATTACTTTTTAATAGAGAATTTTCAAAATGCTGTGCGACAAATCTTTTATCTCATCTTGCATTCAGAAAAAACTTCAATCTACATTCATTTCTTTTTTGTAACATTTCTTTTGTTGTTTAACTTATCTATCATGTTTACAAGATTCAAAACATGATGAAATAGGTGTAAAAAGGTTGTAAAAAATTGTAAACTATTACAATTTTTGTAAATAATTACGAATATTTATTGTAAACTATTACAAATATTAATACGAAAACCGAAAATCCTTTCAAATTCGTTGTGAATGTATCAAAAAATTGGAATCATTCAATATTGTTTCCATTTCTTACAAAATATAGTCAATAAAAAATTCGAAGTAGTTATAATTATTACATTAAAAATCAATGCATACTATTCGGTCCAAGTCATGAAAACTACAAGAGTATTGTGAGACATTTAGTTTGTGTTTTCTCAGTAACATGAATTTCTATAAATGCCTGCCTGTGTACATTCACACTCTGTTACCCTATCCTCTTATTTCAAAGAGAAAACCCATTTGAAAATATACTCCTTATATTACTCACCGGTCTCCTTGACAATCAAAGAGTACTGAGGATTCGTGGCGAACTTCTTCATATCCTTTTGGCTGCCTCCTGCGCTCACCCCTTTTTGCCAATAGCCTCGCAACACATGAAGCTAAAACAAAAAGAGTCTACAGAAACATGAAAAACAAAACTAAATACTTTGCGTCTATATATGCCTTGTTTTGGAAATAAATAAAAACACATCTGAATTCTGGCAAAAGAATGATGCGATATTTACTATTTAACGTTCCTGCCATAATAAATATTATCTGATTGATCTGATTTTCTCCAAAATGGCTGGAATATTTTTCCTTAAATTTCTTGTAAGAAGAAAGAGCAGATTATTACTGTTAACTCTGAATTTTCAAGTATTGCATACGTTCCTAACTTTTTGGACACAAATCGTAAAACTACATTATTGGAGATTTTTTCTTCAGACAGTTTGTTCTTTAATTAATGTCGTTTATTTTTCTTGAATATTGTAATTTTGAGAGGCGGGCAATTTTAAAACCAAGATTTTTTCAAATAGTCTCGAAACGTTTTCTTTAAAATTAATGTTCAAATAGTGCTGAGAATGCCGAATAACATTTTACATAAGGCCATTTTGGTGTATTTTTTGATTTATTCAATCAAAAAACAGTAAAAACTGTATGTGACATATGGGGGAGAAGAAAATTTGCGCACATTTTCTTGAGTTCCAGAATCCATTACCATCATTTTAACAATAAATAGTTTAAAGATGAGTAAAAGTTAAAGATAAATAAATAAATAATATTTTTAAAAAAGCTCGACAGTAGCGACATTTAAAAAACTAAACATTTTCGTTCCCGAGTTATAGAAAACTTATTTGCAATGATAAACGAACTGCAGATTTTATTCTCTGCATTGTTAACAAAATAGCCCTTACCTCCTCCAAAACTTGCCCTTACCTCCTACCACTACAAGCATAAAGCGAGTTCAACAAAACTTGCGCGTAGTGAAGCTTTTTTACGTCCAGAAACAAAACAAGGGGATTTCTCAGAATTTCCGCAGGTGCCATTTTTTAAATATCCGACATCGTTAATACTTAGTTTAGAAGCGATTTTTATACATTATTACTTTGGTCAGTATAAGTGCTTAAAATGATTTTGATGGAATTTCTTGAAAACGCAAAACTTTCCTGTGAAAATATGCTCAAAATTGTGCATTTTCAGAAACGTTCAAATGACATTTTCTAATAATTAGCTTCAATTTTTTAAGAAAAATTTGCATATACAACCAAGTTAACTCTTCTATATTATTTAGGTCATACTATTTGGATTCTGCTATTGGGGAACTGAAAAACTGAGAAAATGTGGAAAACTCTACGTTCGGAGCCGATAGGTTGCAGCTGGGAAAAGGGTGGGGCAAAACCGAAATGCTAGAATATACTAAAGAGATAATGAAACTAAGTGGTACGATAAAAATATGTGACATTCTGTAGTATCACTACTTATTACTATTACACTAGTTAATTATTTTGGAAATTCGTATTCATTTGAATAATGAAATTGAAGAAAAAAAATAATTCGGCTATATACAGTGGATTTTTTGTATTTCTATTTACTACCGTAATCAATTTACTTTCCATAGAATGTCATATTACACATTTTATTATAAAATTCACATATCAGCAGCTCAGCTAATGATACATGTAATACATTGGAAGTTGGAATATTTGTGTGACAATTTATTAGCGAAAATACCGTGAGATTCATAATTTTGTTTATCTTAAGGCAGCGGTTCATAAATGAAAATAAGACAGGTAAGTATTATTGTGATTATCATTGTAAGAATTACATCGAAGTAGAAAGAAGAATTTTTGATAGGCCAGCCGCTCTCTTTACTACTATTATAGCAAATGAGAAGTGAATATAAATATCACTGTAATTTACATCGTTTTCTACGACTTTAAACATGTTAGTTACAAAGATTATTATTATTATTATTATTATTATTATTATTATTATTATTATTATTACTTAAATGATAAATTTTGGGTGTGCTAATCAGACATCAAATCATCACCATCCGTAGATAAAAAGTATGCCTTAAAAGATCTCAAAAAGGTGGATTCATCAGAAACACGCTCTCTTTTCCTGTACAAAAACAACTTAAAAGAATGCTTCGTGAATGTCTCCACACAAAAATAGTTAGTCAAGAAAAACTACGCTAAATTAACAATTAATGTTTTTTATACAGAACAAATCAATTTGTAAAAATGTTCTAAATTTAATTTCTGGACCCGCAGTAATATAAAATGGAACCACGCTAAAATCCCGAAACTTATGTCTTGGAACAAGGAGGCAATTAATTTAGTTATAGGCATTGATGACAGAGTCATGCTATGTGAGAGTTCATGTCCACTTTAGCCTAGGACACGGAAATGCAATTCAGGTATAACAGATTTAAGAAAGTTTGAACACAATAAAACAGCAGCGCATTATTCTTCAAGCAATAACAATGCATTTTCCACCAATTTCTAGTTCTATGTTATGCAAATGTCATTTGTCCACTTACGTTTTCGATGCCGTCCATTGGAGCTCCAGCAAGAAGCGGAGTCTTCATAGCGAAACTGATGCGAGCGAATGAGTTTGCGAAGTCAGTGTCTTCCATCCAGAATTCCCCGTCCTCGTCCGCTTTGTACTGCATGCTGTCCTTCGTGCGCTGGTCAACATCATTCCATCGATAATCGCTGTGCAAACAAATGTTGGAGATGAAATGTAAAACGAAGTTTTGTTCCAAAGGGATTCATTTAATTTCTAAGGATGGATTTGACGATCCTTTTATTTGTAGAATGTATTCGCCCATACAAAGCAAGATTCATTCTCTAAAATTAAAAGGAAAGGTGACAGTTACGTAGCATTTCGTATAGAAGACTTCTCAAATGTACTCCGAACTTGATGTACACGCAACGTAATGTTTTCATTATTATTTATTTATGACTATGTTTGAAGACTGCCATAATTGCTAATTAATTAAGAAAAGTCTACTTTACTACTTTCGAATAACCTTTAATGAGTTCTTTCTGAGTAAATGTATTGCCTGCATCAAAATGCCTTCCCTTTCAAAAAATGCGATGCTTATTCTCATGGTGAACTTACTCAAGTTAAAAGTTCAAATGAAGATGAAGACATTTTAATTTCTTGAAGAGAGAGTACCATTATTATATTTAATAACTTTAATATTTATATTTAACAATTATTTTATAATTACAGTAACTGTTTTGAGATGCCAATTTCGATTAGATAAGTAATCGTTTCCACACAGCTGAATGTGCAATATTGCAATCAAGAACATTTACTGTGACAATCATTAATATTTTATGGTTAAACATTTCACAAATTTAGAACAGTTAGAATATGAGAATGGTCTTTTCCATTTTAGAGGAAGGAAATGAAATTATCACATTACCACAATTTCGAAATTATCACATTTAATAATTTTATTTTACAGGCTTACACATCTTCCAAAAGATTTGATTACCTGAAATTGAAAAACATTGAATATTTTTCTGGAAAAGAAATGAAAATACAAATGACAATTAAAAGGAAATTGTAAGGGAAGAGACGAAGCAATTCTAGCGTGGCCTGAGCAGCGGCTCTCACACCATGGATTCATGTACATGCACATTGCACACTGCAATGCAAACAAAATAATATGAGAACTCCAGTCGATTTAGAGACTTTGATGGCATCAGTTGCACATAAGTAGAAGTAATTCTGAACACGCTGAATACTCCGATTGAAACATAGTGGCACTTCAAGGTCACGTGCTGGACGGAAAGAAGACAATGTCAACCAATCGGAGGCTTCATTACGATTTAAATTTTTGTAGTTGGAGCTCTAATTGGGATGAGAATGTCACCCTTTCCTTGCAGCTGGTGACCTCGAAGTGCCGCTCCGTTTAATCGCAGGATATTTACATATCTTTCGAAACAACGAAATACTTGCGCACTTTATCATATGCTAACTTAATATTAAAGGTCTACGAATCTGATGCAAACAAAATAGCTAATACCAATTTGGTCATGTTTTGATTCGAGATTCTGACTGGTGCGTACAATGAACAATATTTTGTGCCGCAATTGTGCTCCTTCTGCGACCGGAGACTTGTGAAGGTTCTCGCTTATCCGGGTGACGCCGCGTCTAGGGCAGTGATGCCGACGTTTTCACCACTCTATCGTGGTCTTCTTCAAGGCTAGAGTGACGACGTTTTGACCTCGGAGTGGTCGAAACGTCAGCATCACGCCGTCGACGGGGCGTCACCCTTACAGCCGAGATAGATAATCCATATCTTCAATCGGGACGGCTGCGCTCTAATCCGTTGCCATGGTAACAAAAGTTTAGGTTTGTCTACTTAGCAAGTGTTGAGAGCTTCTGCTGTACTCACCCGTCGCGCCAAGCGCCGCTCCACTCGGTGTCCGGGAAGCGGCCGAAGGGGTTGCGCACGCGCACTAGCCGCACCTCCTCCCGCGCGCCTCTGCGCAGGCGCACGCGCCGTGCGCCCGTCACGCTGTACGAGTGCTCCCCCGCCAGCCCCTTGCGGAACGGGCCCTGCACCACACGACAGGACGCGTCAGCGAGGCACGCTGCCTTTCGGGTTGATTGAATGGATAGTGATTCCAGGGCTAAGCGACTGATAATGTCGTTAGTCCCGTAAGTGTAGTGCACGTTTTTCTTCTTGGTGGAGGTGATCTTTTTGTGCTGGATGGTGAGATCCGGCGCCGAGCTAACTGTCTGCTAGCGATTTTCCCCCAGCCAGGTATCTCCCACCAGCGGGACACCGCCTCAGTAAAAACAAGCTCCAAGCTCTAGTCTCCCGGCATGTGTTGCAGTGTAGTACATGTGTGCGTGTGTGTGTGTGCGTGCGTGTGTGTAAGTAAGGGGTGAGGATATGACAAGAAAGGGGAAGGTCCGTGTCCTGTTTGTGAGGGTCAGTCTCCGTCATTCGCCTGGCATTGATCGGAGAAACCTCGGAAGAACTGCCGATCACAGCAGCCGGCCGCTAGAATTTTCCTTCAGACAGCAACTGAACTCGTACTAGCTATGTAGTTAGATTCAAAAATCTTCACCGTCGGGACTCGAATTAAGGATCTGCCGGTCAGAGGCACTACCATGACATCAGTTGACGCCCTGAGCCACCTCTCTCGGTCTGCGTTTCGGAAATTCTACTACATACGCTGCCATGTTGACAACTTCAGCAGCACACACATCACTTTCATTTGCGCTATTTTTATTTAATATTAAAATTAAAATATTTGAACTTTTATTAAACTTATTTAAAAATCTTTTATTGTTTGGAATTAAGGTCCTTTCAGGATATAGCTATTCATTTCGCCAATAGCTTCATCTCCATGGAAGATTTCCGCCCTGCTGCTAAACAAACGATCGAGCATTGTGCACGGGCATTGGATAGTCGTCAAGGTCCCGGAGCCGATGGTAAAGTGCAGAGCTCCCACTCCTCGAATCAGGCCGTCATCGCTAGGGCGACGCTGCCCGTGGTGTTTGCCTGGATTCCACATACTACGGAGCGTTGACAGTTGGTTTACCATTGAGAATGCTCTTCAGATCGCAGTGATCACGTGAGATTGTTCAGAATTGTGGCTGAAGATTAATACGTATAGACTACAAAAAGTTAAGCGGTTCGATTCCTAAATTTCTCTGATACAAATCCTGAAAAGGTCTGCAATCCTTGATAATAGACCTAGCGTATTCTCTATTCATATGGTCTCATGAATTGTTTCTAAATATTATGTATCTTTGATTTAAATAAGTTTTACAAATAATATTATATCCTAAAGACTACGCTTGTCTTTGCTACCATTCATCTCTTTCTGTAGCGTATTATTTCATTTATGTCTCTGTATGCAAATGTTACTGTCATGTTACTGTGAGTCCCATGGACAAACGTTACCGTCATAACCATTGTAGAAAGCACACACTTCGTCCAAAAATAGAAGTTTCATTTGTGTTTCCCTAAATTTTGTATTCTCTTTACAAGAAAACACGATGATCTGTTTTGCTATTTGTTTTATGATATTTGCGTTGTGCTTAAAGCTCGTACTATAATCACATCTCAAAAATAAAATTAACACAGTAGACTTCCAAAGAAAGCTTATAGAAAACACGACCTAAGTACTCGTAAAGCTAAAAGTAAAGTAAACAGCTACTTCAAGGAATAATTGGCTGGCATGTAAGTACTACTTAAACTGCTGCGAAACTATCTTAACTCGCGATGAAAAGTTTGTTTATTCTCTCGCAGATGAGCCGACAGAGAGTCTTATTAATCTTGCCAGATGCCGAACGGCAAGTAGCCAGACGTGGCCTATCGTTGGTGGAGCGTCGTAATGAAAACGGACGTGCCTAATGGGTAAAAGCAAAGCAGAACTTCCGCCTGGGATCGCGAAGGAGCGGAGGCCTTGGCTGAGCCAATTAACTCGACTTGTTTGATCCTCCGCTTCTGTTTGGGGCGTGGCGCGGGACCGACAATATGCGAGAATTACTACCAACACGCACTCATTGCCTCGTAGGAGGCCAATTAGAGAGGAATGTGCGCGTATAATAAGGGAACAATTATATGCAGTCTGAATTCATTACATCTATTATTCTCAATAATTTGTTTACTGTTTTTGCCGAGAAGTAATAATTAATGGTTTTCTTTCCCTCAGAATGGAGATTTCCAGTAAGCAACTATCAGGTATGAGAAAGGAAATGAACAGTTTGCACCAAAAAACAATGAAAATGCATCTCGGAAATAGGTTTATTCTAAAGTAATTGGTAATTTCTGTACTCATACATTTAAATTAGATTCTCAAGATTATAATATAAATATTGTTTTAAGAACCGATCGGAAGTTAAACCAAAGATTATTGACGTTAAAACGAAAGATCACCGAAAACATTCCAATGTGACGATGGAGGTTTTGCAAAAATATTTCCAAGTCCGTAAGACCAAATTAGTTCCCGAAATGTTATATGATAATATTGTGAACAATTTATTAATCTTCATATTTTTAATGTTTCATCATGTTTATATATGGTTTATTATAAGATTTGTTCAATGATCATGGGTAGAGTTTATTAGTAGTTTCATTAGTTCATCTGTGTAAAAATATTATTTAAAAAAATTGCGAACGTTACAGAGTATTTTCATATTTATTTTATTTATATATTATTATTATTACTATCATCAGTGGTTATGGTTACTTTGAAAAATTCAGTAAATGCGTCTCTTTTGCTTTCTATTATTTGTGTTATATTCGGTATCAAGAGGAGCTCCGTTGTCTCGCTATGTTCAAAAGCTTCTGTAGATATTAATCCGGGTTTCTGCATAATATATCAGTTAATAGTAAAATGCTGGAGCTAGTCCGCTAGTATGTCTAACAGCCGAGGCACTTCGCCGATCCCTGTGGAAGCTAGCGAACGAACGAAGTCTTAACAATGTGGCCGTTGGGGCGCTTGTCGCCGATCATTCGCTAGTCCTTCGGACCGCCTTAATGCATAGTCCAATGTCCGTTTTTCGGGCAATGTTGGTCACATACAGTAATATGAATGATTGCAAACTCATGATTATGGCAACTAAACAATATTATTAATCAAATTAAATATCTCGGTACCGTTTGCTTAAAATAAACTATGAAGTGAATACTTCAAATTAACCATCAAATAGGTGTAGGTGAAATCTACCTGGTTAGTCACGCAGCAGAAGTAATTCTTTTTGTCGTATAAAATATAATATTTATACTTAATTATTTCTAATATTTACTGCTTTTTCAGGTATTTACAATGCTTATAATGCCTTAAAACTTTTTGAAGAGAATTGTTGAAAACGAAAAAATAGCAAAGTATTACTTTATCAGTTTTTATACCATCTATTTTCATATTTTCTAACTTTACTGATTATTTAAACTATATTACTTGCTCAAAAATATTCAAAATAGAAGTATTTATTGCAGAAGAATAAAAGTAACTAAAGTACTGGAAGAAACTAGTTCAAAATGGACAACGGGCTCTGATATAAATAACATCCAGGAAAGTTTACTTATCAAAAAGCACTCCACATCACTATTGACCGGACAAAAACGTTCTCATCTAGAAATAGAACCAGAAACTTACTACTGGCGAAATTCCTATTGGCGCTCTCATGGACGTGATCAACTGATGTACAATGTGGAAATTATTTCTAATACTTTCGTAGGCCGCTTCCAAATTCCACAACAATGATACAGCAATATATCAGACATCAGAAATAAAAATCAACAATCTGTCATCTCGTGACTTCCAATGACATTTGTGAGAAAATACACTTTATATCGATTTTGATTGCAGAGTGTTACAATACGAAAAACATCCAAAGCTGTATCAGACGATCATTCCCAGTACTTGAGCCAGTGTGTTCTCATCGATCGTAAACAGAAGTTGTTTGTGCTATTTATGAGTGTTTTTTTGTGTGTGTCGAATTTTCAGAATAAACTGAATTGTTAGGTAGCCAAGAGTGATATATTTTAAGGGTATATATTTTATTAACGTTGAAAAATATTGAGAACGTATGTTAATATTTATTTACTATGGCAAGATAGTTGTGATTCTTGACGTGTTAAATAGATAAATCTCATCTTTAAATAACCCTGAAGGTAATTGATGGTAGCGCAATTTATTGTGAAAGCTATACCACAACTTGCAAGGATTGGTGTGAAAGAAATCTTCAAAAATATATTAAGCCAGCTTTGCAAAGAAGCAGTTTTCTTGTGTGTGACGAGAGCGCAGTACATTTAATAACGGTCATTGTCATAATTTATGAATATTTTGTACCAGTGATCGCGAAGAACATTGCTGTCGTTACTCATGAAGTAATGGAGAGCCTTGAGAACTTGGATTCAAAACCTCTAAGTTGAAACATTCTATGTTTGTAAAGGAAATTTCCGTATGTTTGCATGTATACTGCGAATAATACTTCTCTTGACTTGACAGCTGGGAGTGGAGGGAACCGATGATGCCACTTTAACGAAGTCGTTCTTGCGTCTAATCAGCTGTTGAGGCATATACGCCCAATATATTGTGTTTATAGGAGAGTTGTTAGCATGACACTAGTTTATTTCATGAAATTCTGTTACACGAATTTATCGCAGTCCCTTACACTAATCCCGCCAATAACAAGGAATAACGAATTTGCATAACACGCAAGGCAGATGAAATGTAAGTACAGCGACACGCGTTTTTAGAAGATGCATAGTATTATGGAAGATTTTTAAGAGATAAGTATCTAAACTTGATACATTCATGCTTTGACGGAACGTTCACAATTACAAACAATTGCAGTACGTTTCGAAGATACTGACTTTACCTGTATTTTACGTACGTTTTCAAGGATGCGTCCTACCGTATGCATTAGCACAATGATAAAAATTAGAAATGTCCTTTGAGGTGGATGTAATTAATATACTACTATACTATACATATATTATTTTCAGTTGCTTCGCGTTATGAGATTTCATTTTTTTTTCTTAGTAAACGTCGGCAAGTCTGTAGTGACATCATGGCAATTTAATGCCTCTGACTGGATAACGGAACCCCCTCTCCTCTCTCAACCGGGAACTACCAAGTAGGCAGAAGTATTATTCGGAATATAGTAGCCGATCGAGGAATGGTCGACGAGCAGCGCGCCAGCGGTGAGTAGCGGAACCTTTAGCTATAACAAGAAGCAGGCCGGAGCACCGAGGATTTTAAGCACACTAGCGGGCTAAAGCTGGACATAACAATACCCTTTGAAATAAGATAAGGTGCAGTACATTTCAGTACAGTGTTTAAAAAAATCGAAATGACTAGGTCGAATTCAAGAGCTGCCTGGAAGGGAACTGTAGCAGCCGGCTGCTCTGATCAGTAGTTTTCCGTGGTTTCGCCGATCAATACCAGGATAATGCCAGAGTAGTACACTAACAAACATGCTACGGGTGCGCGCCATTTTCTTACGCATCCTTATCCTCTCCCCTTACACACACACACACACACACACACACACACATACACACTTGCGAGCACTAGGCGCGGCCGCGTGAGGGCGAATGTGGGCGAGGGCGAGTACTCACGACGGCGGAGCAGGTGGCGAGGGAGCCGCGTTGCGTCTCCTCCTGCAGCAGGTCGAAGAGCGCGCCGTCGTCCCAGCCGCCCGTGTCCGTCTCCTCCACCACGTAGCCCGTTAGGGTGAGCAGCCCCTCCATGCGCCGGCCGCCCACCAGGTTGGCGTATCCGCCATGGAACCTATGCATCGTCATCAAAGGCCATATTGTCTAAATCGGTCTTAGCCTATTCAATTGTTCCTCTCAGCAGTTTAATAATGCAGGATCCTTTTATCCTCAATTCACGTTCATTTTCGTCCCGTTCATACGACTGTTGCCATAATTTTTTCATGTCACCGTTCCTTCTGGATGATTTATATCAAACATAAAGTTCTTTTGGCTTAGTAGACCGTATTTTGTGTTGCGAAACATGCGTGTACAAAAATTCATCAACAGAAAATTCTGTGTGCCACAACTGTAGAGGAATTACTTAACTCTTTAAAGCACTACATTCATGTCAGTTATCAAGCCCTATGTGTACATGTGGGTATATGCTCTGCCAAAAATATATTAAAAATTTGAAACGACCGCGACGAAAAAATTCCAATTCAACACTTGAGAGACATCTAGCGGTCATGCGTGAAACTATTAAAGTGGTTAGCAACGCTTCCAACCATGCCTACAAAATCTCTATAAACCTGAAAACTGTGTCTAGATCGCTAAGTCACGAGTGCCGTGGCGTTCTCGGGCCGAAGGATTGCGGGTTCGAGTCCCGCCTTTTGCATGATTGTATTTGTGTTCGTCCTTTTACCACTATCACTTCATTCCGTATCCCCTGCAGAAAGTATACTATGCCTTTAAGGACAAGCACTAATGCAGACTAAAATATTGATAGGACGCACACATGAAAAGTTAAAAGTTTTGAAATTATGGTTTCGAAAAAGTAATGTCTAGGCCTTTAAGACGACGACTTATGTTTCTTACATAAGGCTCAATCTGTAAATTATTATTATGGACGTTCTAATATATTTTTGTTGGATAACCCGTCTTTTTAGCGAGGATTTGTAGCATGAAAATATTCGAAGTTGATTCCAACATTAAGCTACAAAATTTATTTTAAAAATAGCGGTGCTACAACAAAGCATACTTTTTCACATTATTGGACTTATGTACGTAATATCTCAATATTGTAATTTCTTCCATACTAAGAATTTAATTATAACTTGAAAAATTCTCATTTAAAAGAAGCGCGTGTGTCAAGAACAGTAGTCATTTCTAACTTTTACATATTAAACAATCTAACTTTACAATACAAATGAATAAATATAATTATTACACTGCCGGTCCCGATGGACTGAAGGATCGCGGGTTCGAGTCCCGCCTCTGGCATGGTTGTATTGTGTTCGTTCTTTCACCCCCTATCATCATCATATCGTGTCATTCTCATAGTTACCGTACCGTTATATGCAATAGTGGTCGTTAATGACCTAGATATTAATGCAACTTTAAATAACAAAAAAAACTTTTACAGTATTTGCAGCACATACCGCAAAGAAGGAATTATATTTCATACAAGCTTGCTTTGATTACGTCAACGTGAAATAACAATTTCTGAATACCATAATCACCTGTTATAACTTCATAAAGTAAATGAAATGTATTGGTTAGTTCTACGTTAAATATATCCTTAAAGCTACTTCCTGTAATAAGAATGTTATATACATCGTAAGATTAAACGATCGCCAACAATCTCAAAAATCCTAACAACTTCCAGGCACCGTATTGCCATATTGCAAACGACATTTTTACAACGCGTCAAATGAAGCGCAGGGAATTCGAATTCACTATTTCGATCTTTTTTGAAGTGTTAAATTAGAGAGAGTACGATAAAAATGGGACCAGCAGGACTTCTGTACCGTTCTTTGCTGCGATCAAGAAAAAAGTTTAAGAAAAAAATTGGTATCGTTTCGGAGAAAATAATTGTTTAAAATTAAAAAAATGCGTATTTGACGCAAAATTACGCGAAAAATACTCATATTTTCGAAAAATTGAAGATCATTTTCTGATAAACACTTTTCATTAATAAAAACATCTTCATAATTGTGGTTGTAGGAACACGCGAAAAAAAATTGAATTTTTGCGATTTTCGAAAAATCAGGAATTTTAACGAAAATGAGAACTGGATCATTTTCGTAAGCGTCCTTTACACTATTTAAGGTCAAAGTGTCTTCAAAAATTTGGCACCATTTTTTTTGTAAATTTCGAAAAATTTTCCAAGGGTTTTATGTAAACTACCTCCGAAAATTAAAAAATCGGTTTCAATTTGAAGGGGGCCGCGACACCAACCAGATCGATTAGAGTATCAATTTTGGTAAAACTCGTGCTTGCGGTATAGCTGCTAGCGTTGTTCGCAGATGAAGTTTTGACGTGAATCAATTTTTCGGTGCCAAAGACTCACAAAACGTGGATTATGAGAACATATGTGTTAGAAAAAGTAATTTTCTAGATATAGGGATAATATTTATCCAGTTTTCGTTAGAAGGGCCCGCCAATAAGAATTTTTCTGTTGAAAATACGCCGGTTTTTCTGCAACATTACAATACTTTATTCTGCGTAAGTAGGCTGTGTTGGGAAGAGTGGAATGGACTTGACTTGGGAAAGGCCTTGTCCTGAAGCAGCTCTCTGTACTCGCTGTGGAAATTCTTGTCAGCGTGATGTAGGTGTATGATGTGTGTATTGTTTGTGTTTAAAAGTGGGAGAAGATAACTCACTCGGCGATGTCCTTCTACAGAAGCGGTTGTACTATGTCAGTGTGGTGTGGGCGTATGTTGTGTGTATTGGGAAGAGGGGGAAAAGAACTCACTTGGTGAAGGCCTTGTCCAGTAGCTGCATGTAGAACTCGTTCTTGCGGAACTCCCTACGTAAATGTGGTTTGATCGCATGTTGTGTTTGTGTACGTTGGCGTGTGTGTTGGGAAGCAGGGAAAGAGAAATCAATTGGCGAAGGCCTTCTCTAATAGCGGAACCCAGAACTTGCCCTTGCGGAACTCCCTATATCAGAGTGCTGAGGACGTATGTAGTGTGAATTATGTAATTGTGTTGGGAAGTGAAGGAAAAATTACTCACTTGGGTAACTCCTTCTCTAATAGGGGCACCCAGAATTCGTCCTTGCGGAACTCCGAATGTTAGTGCGGTGTGGGCGTATGTTGTGTGTGTTGGGAAGGGGGAGAGGACTCACTTGGCGAAGGCCTTCTCTAAGAGCTGCATACAGAACTCGTCCTTGCGGAACTCCGAATGTTCGTGCGGTGTGGGCGTGTGTTGGGGAGGGGGAGGGGACTCACTTGGCGAAGGCCTTCTCCAGTAGCGGCACCCAGAACTCGTCCGGGTGGGCGGCGCGCGCATAGAGCAGTTGGCCGTTGTCGTCGACGGGCAGGCGGTCGTCGATGCGCACAGTCTCCCAGTGGCCCAGGCGCCAGAAGCGGAACGTCACCATGCCTGTGTATCCGGACCCATACAGCACCTGCCCATGCGGGATGATCTGAAACATAATAAACACATTGTTGGCGACGGAGAAGGAATAAGCTATTCCAATCGTCTCCTCAAGTGCGTCTCAAGATCTCTCAGCAGCACCAAATTCTTGTTAATGGCACTTTGCTCCAAGCAGTGTTCATGAATCTGTGAACTCTTTTTCCAAATTCTTTACAGTTTAGATATCAAATAGTTGTTACGTCGAATTCTTTATTACCAGTTATTGCCTCTGTTAGTCTGATAATTTTTATCATAGTTGATATTATATTTGATTTTCACTCATAATATTATAATGTATTTATGACTATAATTTCGTTTGGGGAATTTTATAGTGTGGAAAGAATTGGATGGTGTCGTATTGTTTGCAGTTCGCAGAATCGTTCCTCGCCGTGATCAGTTTAAGGAAACGGTGTGCTTCTAGATATATCACTTTTAATTATCGTATCGAACGTATATACGGCATATATAGCAGTATAAGAGAAACTAATGGTGGCTTGGGATCTCTGGAGAAAATTTATTTCGAGATTTAAGGTAAATAAACGTCTTGGTATCTGATACCAAAAATGTGTTATTTTTACTCCAACTTCGTAAGAAGAGAAAGTATTGAAATCACACGCAAGGGTTGCAAAACTGGGAATCTTCGATAAGGAAAAATGTCACTGTTGGGCCCTGGTAACGAAACTAGTGGTGCTATAACATCATAAACATATAAGAATTATTTCTAACTTGCAATTTCCAAAACTTCAGACAGTTCAATGAAAATGATTATTGTGCCATTCTTTTAAGCGTCTATAGTTCTATATGTAGAAAACATTTAAATAAAAAATAAAAAACGAGTAAAAATTAGTTATGCAAAATTATGCAAAAACGACTCATATTTTAGAAAAAAATTTCCTAAGTTTACTTCAATGTCTTTAAAGGTCAGTCTTCGGTAAGGAACACTCTTTCTCTTGAATATTGCAGTTGTAGGAATTACCCCAAAACAATTGAACTTTTGCAATTAAAAACAACAACAACAACAACAACAACAACAACAAAAAGAACAACAGGAATTTCAACGAAAATGTGATCGGCTCCATTATTTTAAACGTCCGCCACTATCCGCGGACAAAGTTCAAGAAAAAAGAACCCTTTTTAAAAAAAGTGAAAATGTAAATTAAGCTACTTGTAATTGACCTCAGTAATACTTTCTGTATCTAAAGATAATATTCTCACTGTTAACACGCACTTAATGCAACACTTTTGCTGTGGAGACCTGTGACCTCGTTTTGACGATTGACCACATTGCGTCAGTAAGCAATTGAGAATATATCTAACAAAAGACACCAAACCGATTTATTAAAATAAAAACTATTTTTGAAATAGTGTATTATTAAAAAGTTTTGCAAAAGATAAGAAAAATATGTGACATAATATTATGTACTATAATCCAAAATATGTAAAATATTTAACGAAAAACTTTGCATTAAGATTGTCCTGATTCGCCAAGACAACAACTTTTAAAATAACGTAGAAAGACAAAAAGTATGTAATTATATAAAAAATCTCTCTTTACATAACCGTTAGTAAGTACGAAGCGAGAGAGTGCGTGCTGATTACTTGTTGATTATGAAGTTATATTATTCACATCAAAATAATTTCCAGAGAGGCTAGGATACGCTAGTATACAGTGGGAGCTGAAACATGTTTTACGTGGTGCGCGTGTTTTGGACTGACCTGCCAGAGCAGCGCCGGGTGCTGGGCCACAGCGATGCAGGCGGAGAGGAACCAGCAGTCGCCCAGCGCGCCCTGCACCACGTCGCTCCGGCTGGCGCCGCCCACGAACATGCGCGGCTTGGGGCTCAGCTCCTGCGCACGCACAACATGCACACGCGGAGGGTCTCAAATCAAGTCTCTCTGTCTCTCTCCCGCTCTATCTCTCTTTTACACCTTTTCCCCATCCCCCTCACTCTCGCTCTCGCTCTCAAACTTTCTTTCACTTCTCGCGCTCTCTGTTCCTATTTTTCGCTCTCCCTCTACCTCCTTTAATTCCTCTCTCTCTCTCCCTCTCTCTTCTCTCTTTCTTACCCTCCTTTTATTCTCCCTGTTTCTCTCTCGAACTATTTTCTCCATCGTTCTCTCTCACTTTCTCTCTTAAAATTCACAAACGCCTGGGGGCATTTTCATGTAGCATTTGAGGAAAATGCTTTCAACAAAATCCTTATCTACCATTATGTGCTCATCATATGTTTCCTCATAAATTTCAATATCTCTACGTTCCTTAGAGAACAGTGTAAATTGCACATCAAATGATAATGTTACTTCGTTGCAAACTCAAGCCAGGCACTTATCTACAAATTTAACTGACAATTCTTCGGCAGCATTATCAAATTTATTTGTTCTCCCAACTTAATTGAAAAATCTCAACTTAACGAATGTACTTCACTTAAAACACTAAGTACTTTGAAGATCGCGAGCTGAAACGGGAGGAGGACCCTGTTAAGCAATCGGGAGCTTCAATACCAAAAGTGTTAGTCGTAACGAAGCTCGCGATTCGATGACAGTGGCGCCCTCTCCGGCCAACACGTGACTTTGAAAGGATTTCGTGTTTCAATCGAAATATATTTATTTTGTTGTGTTGTATGTTGACCGTTGAATTCGAGCCGGGTTTTGGTAGTTATAATACTTTGCTTCACCTTGCGGCCTTGCCACTGGCCCTCGGTGCGTACTGTGCAGTGAGAGTGTGTGTGCGCGCGTGTGTGACATACGTGCGGGCGCCGCCAGGAGGTGGTGGTGAAGACGTCGTTGGAGGCCGCGTCCAGCACGGAGGGGCCGGCGGGGAAGGCGGCGTCGTGGAACAGCCCCACGCTGCCCGCCGCCCCCAGCGACGGCCCCAGCGCCGCCCCCGGACCTGGTAACAGCTGGCACGCGCATTCTACGTTACTCACTCGTTAACATTCGATAAGGGCTAGGTATTGGACTACACTCTGCAGAACGGAAGCAATGGACCAGGAACACAACTGAGAAAATCACAATTACATTGCGATTTATACAATTCTGCTCCTGGAAGGTATCAGCTGTTGACTGTTTCTTGAACTTCACCATAATGACGTCACTATGGTGATGTTTAAGCTCCCGATTGGATGAAACTGTCAACTGCTGATATTACTCGCGCAACTTTTCTTGAACGACGGAGTGAAGAAATGCGGGTAGAGTTACGAAATCGGCCACTAGATTTTATGAAGAAATGCCAATCTCTGGAGAATCAGTCATGCGTTCACAACATATGTTTTCAATAATTTGCGTTCTAACTTTCTCAGGTGTTCGAGGTATCTCCTGTAATAGATATTTCCCTGCTTCGGTAATTTCTTTAGATTTTTGGAGAGAATAACGGATAGAAGTTCTCGTATTCAAAAGAAATTTTTTTTCGCGTCAGTGAAGATGTGTTTGGAATGTTGTCATCAGTGCTCGCTGCGAGCTTTTGCCTTCATCTGTTTATTGTGACAGAGAAGGGGAAGCAAGGTCACCGTTCAAGAAAAGTTGCGCTTGTAATACCTGCTAAGGACAGATTTACAAAAATCGCAGAAGAAAATTAATGTTATCCAGAAAAATGAAAACCAAGTTTCATTTTGTGTTAACCAAAATAATAGGAAAAAGTTTGTCTTTATGAAAAATAAGAAGCCTGGAGTTTTCTAGTCACGAGGTATTTGTAGAAAATTTAATGTACTTAATTATTGGACGGGAACACTTTTCTCTTAAACTGTATTATTTTATGTCATAAACTAAAAACAGTGTCACCATATACTATTCTTTTTAGTATTTTGTTGGTTGTTTCCTTTCTGACGAATGTGATCCACAAGAAACAAAACATTTGAATGTCTAGATTACTGAAAAAATGACATTCAAAACCTCTAATTGGGTGTTTTTCGTTGGGAAACTTAATATCATATATCATAATAGTTCTAAATGCAATATTGCTGTATTTCGAAGAAATAAA
Source organism: Gryllus bimaculatus (assembly GCA_017312745.1). Classification (NCBI taxonomy): domain Eukaryota; kingdom Metazoa; phylum Arthropoda; class Insecta; order Orthoptera; family Gryllidae; genus Gryllus; species Gryllus bimaculatus. Next base: position 5,701,321 of record BOPP01000008.1, on the reverse strand, counting down.
ACCTTCCTCTCGACATGTTGTAAAATTCTGATTTTTAAACCATTAGCCACCTCCACTCTTCTGTCGTTCAATGTTGTGTCGTCGTACTTCGATTTCGTTCACAGTTAACGCCTTTCGAGCTAATAGCCTAAGTTTAAGAAATGAGTTATCTCATCCTTGATGTAATAATATTGAAAATGAGAAACTTTCCTTTTTATATTTCAAGATTTAATCCAGATGAGATTTAATCATATGATAGTTTTATTATGTAATTTATATTTTTTTAAATTTTCTATTTATGTGAATAATTAATTTTATGAATTAATATCCATTAAACCCCGTAGAAAATGAGTTAGCTTAATACAAAGAAAACTATATAAAGAAATTTATAAGCCATAAAAAATTCTCTCTGCTCTATAAGAAAACTTCATTTCATTTTCTCTTTTCAGAGACTCTCAGAACTCTTATTGAGGCCACCGTTCTTGGAAGTGCACGTCGCGCCGCCAGTGATTAAAAATACCGCCCTGAGAGTCCGCTCACCTATTACCTAGTAAACATTTCCGGAAATTGTGCGAAGTTTTGCAGTATTCGATTTATAAGCATATTTAGCCTAAATTTACGTAAATTATTTACTTTATGACAAACATTTGGTAAATATCTACGAAGATAACTCAAAGAAGAGAATACAATAAACTTGCAAGCAGCCAGAATGTAGAAAATTATTTGCTTATTATCTTCCAAAGGAAAAAAAAACACTGTCAAGAATACGTTTATTGTTTTTACTGGATTGTTGTTACAACCTTTCTTGTAGTTGTTTTTTCAAAGAGGCAGTACTACTATTTTCTGTACCCTTCTTTATGTTCGTTTTGAGTTAAGGAAGCGTCAGCTGAAGCTTACGCTGCCTTTACGATTTCAAATTTTTCTTGAAACGGATAGATTGAATGCTGGTCAGTAATATTCATGAACTATTACGATTGTCATTCAATTTTTATTTTCATTACTCTCTTCAAGGACACAGTGGAGTCACAGTACAAGATAATTTCCTAAATTCGAAAGTAAATACTCTCACACGACAAGACGCGACCAGCAGACTAACACACTTCAAATTGGGAAGGCTGTCCACGAAACGGGGCGAATTAATTTTCTTCCTATTTAGCCCTAAGGGGGACTTTTGTGTAGGTTTTTGTTAGGATGAGAGAGTTGTGAGGTGAGCAATACAAATTACGTGTATTTTCTTCCTAGTATCACGTAGTTTTAGGCGCGAAGCTGCTTCTCCTTTCATGGACTTTCGTCGGTTACCGCCGTGGTTAGCTCTCGGCAAAGCAAAGCCTCTCCGTAAAAATTCTCCTAATCATCCCCTCCTGTCGTTATAACGGCAAAGTTGCTTTGTCAATGAATTGAAGGCACAACCGCCCTGCGGTGCCTTCTAAAGCTTGTCTGCACTGAATGAGCATCATCAGAGCAAAGCACTTGGCGCGGTGTTAGTGTCTGTACGCGTGTGTATGTATGTGGAGAGTTAAATTAATCACATTAAAATATTTCACTATTTATTTACTATCTCATTTCTTCTTCTCTGAGTGTATTTGGGATTCGCAGCTAACCTAGGATGTACGGTGCGATTTCGAGCATATTTGCATCATACCGGAAGGGAGCTTATTGGCTGGCATAAGTTCACACAATTTCTCTGTCACCAGCCAACCAATTCGCCAACTCGTGGACGTGTGGTTAAGCGTGGAGAAGTGGGAGAGTTACGTTTTTCTACTCGTCACAAAACACGATTCCACCTTCAAGACTTTTAATATAAGGAACATTTAAAAATATTTATTTCCCTTGTTTTGATATACGTTTTTATGACATTTATATTACCTTCACTTAACTACATCATAGTATGATATATGTTATGCACGTTGTAAAATGCTCTTTTTCGTGTCGTATTTCCTATGAATCATTACAAATGAAGCATCGTTATATATTTGGGGTGTTCTGTTGAATACATCGAAGTATTTGTTTTCTAATAAACACATTGAAATCGTTCCACGATTTCGGGCGATCGATCGTTGACTCTCGCGCAGAGCTCGGGAAAATCTCATTTGGAGAATTTTTTTCGTTCCTTCACAATAATTGTCTGAGAGTCACAGTAATCCAATCTCAAGAGAAAATAATCTACAAAAAATTTGCCCAAAATAATACAATTACAGTACATTATAAAATTATCAAAAGAAGATCAAACACTTGTTAAAACATTGTGTACTGTACGGTAACGTAAAAAGAGATTATTATGTTGCTTATTTGAATTTAAAAGGGCGTTGGTATGAAAAAAACCCTACATCATTTTCAAAGATAATAGAGATCATGTTTGTAATTTGCGGTAAACAGTACTTGCCTCACATAACTTGCAAATTTATACTGTAAATTATGAAAGTTTACGCGTTTAAGACACCATTTTTGGAAAGGTTATTTAAAGAGATGTTTATTGTTTATTTATGAAATCGATGACAACTTGATAAATAGTAAAATACAGTATCTATACGTAGGTTTTCCTATATTCTGCCCTGACCACACCATCCTATACCTTAGTAATTAGTTTGATTTCAAAATTAATTTATCGTGTAGGCAGTAGTAAGAACTTCTTAATGGTTTCTAGAAGGTTTAGAAAACTCAAGTGATAAAAAACATGCGCTGCGGAAATTAACCATCGCGGGCTGCAATCCAAGAAAACACGTCAATTGAATAGTAAGTACTCCGTTCCACGCATTTACACAGTGAGCACCTGCTACAATCAACCACGACAACCTTGCTGAAGGAACCATGCCAATTTACACTTCTTTCTTAAAAGTGAATTGCAAATTTATTCAGCTTTCAAAGTACTCTTTGTACTTAGTGGCCAAAAGTTCCTTCCGTAGTTAAAAACATGATTCTAGTGATTATTCCCAAAAATGATTTACGATGACCACAAACCTTATTGTTTTGCCGAACATGTGAATATTTTAAGATTATAAAAAAAGTATTATACACATTCGTACATCGTACAACATAGTATCAGTGCAGCAGAGCTGCTTCATTTTACATATGGATAAGGCCACAACTGCAGAAAATAAATCCAACCATCAAAATATAACATTTTGTTGCAATTCTACTCTAGGAGAACTAGAACACAAATGTAGAGATTAGATTTCAACATATTTTTTTCAGTCCATAATACGTAACATAATACTCTATCGCCATAACATACGTTTTTGGGGGTTAAATTTTAAATATTTTCAGCGTTAATGGCCTTAAAGCATCTATATTACCTTAAAATACATTAAACTTTCTTGGTTACTTCAATGAATGATGATTTTGGTTCATAATATTTTTCTAGCAGAATAAAATATATACTCTCTGACAAACATTCTGCCGTATCACTGGTTTCAAAGCATCTATGATGGTACATAATATAATAATAAGCTAATTCCTACACCTCATATGACATTATTATACATGGAATATTGTGATTTATGAAATGGAATTGTGTAAAAATATGCTGTCGAATTATTGGGGGAAAATAGCTATTAGCATACCTCGAAATGTTATGAGTGTTATTACTGCCGATGTCAAAAGTTAAAAATCGAGGTGAAGCGTAGCGGAGCCGATATTTTTAATTTGGATGAGGCAGTAATAACATAACAGTAACATTCGTGGCATGTTCAGCGTTATATCGGTCACCATAAAATGTCAATTTTTTAAAAAGAAAATTTACATTACTGCGACATGAAACACATGTATTCTGTTGTTGCGGCACGATAATCGATATTGTTGGATATTGCTTGCGATATGTCTATTTCAACAATACACTTGTATACCGTGGCTCGAGGAAGATTCATTAAACTTCGACTACGGCATTGGCCGATTCAGGAGGTTTCCTTACTGATTTGAAACGTTTTGGTGGAGCTCTACCGTGGCCGAATCTTATGTTGAGAAGTCTTTGGTATATAAAGTGAAAATGGCAAAAACAATTACTATCGGCCAGGAATGTGGAGCGTCGACTTCCAGTGGCGACACCACATTGTCAGTAATTATTACTGAAGAAGAAATCCATTTTGTCAAGTGTAACGAAAATAGTGCTAATTTACCAAATCTTCATTTTTCAAACTGCACAATTAATAACATAATTAACAATGAACATCTCCAAAAATAATGCGTTTCTTTGATTACTATTTGTCTTGTAAATTACCATGTGATTTTTTTCGTAATAATGTTGACTTGCGATGAATGGGTGGTTGCTTATTTAGGTTACTAAGGATGTTAAAAACCGTTGCTAAGGATTTTAAATTTCTTGACGTATAGGTAGTTTACATTTCTTAACCTACAAGTGCACTTAACAAACTTATAGGGTTGCATGTTAACAAGGTTTAAAGACGCATGTGACCGATAAAAATGTTTAGGTATTCATATTTACAAAATTTTCCATTCAGACTACTACAAAGCTTAAATTTAATAGCTTTACGTGGTTGCGTGATCTTTCTGTTTCGAGGGTTCTTTGCGAGTGCAACACGAATCTCGCTATTTTTAGAGAAAATATAATAAATACTTCTATTATTTCCTTAGGCTTGGAGTTATCGGACAAAACTTATCTATGACATGGTAAATAACCTATTTTTTATAACTTATTACTCTTTGAAAACAATACATATTTAGTATTGTACCTCTTTTTTATCATTATTTAAACTATGCATATTTCTTGGATACATTTTTTCAATAATACAGGACGTGAAACGATGTTTCATGGAGATTGTCTCTAGCCATAATGTCTTAATTGCGATATGATTACGTGACAGTTGTGATTATAGACGCGTAAGCGATTATTCACTTACTCTTCAATGGAGTTGAGCATGTTTGCACCTCATCTCTTGTATTCTCGAGCATAGAGAGAATATTTAATTAAAATATGCGAAAGGAATTTCCCAGTCGATGGAAGATGTATTGTAGGTTGTCAAGTTGATTTACTCAGCTCTAAGAGATCTATAGATATTCTTTCAGTGAAGTTCAGTATAGACATTTGCGCTAGAGGAAGTTTTGATTAGTCATAAAGACAAAAATAGGTATTGTTTGCTTCCAGTGCAGTAACCAATTTTCAAGAATCCAAGAATTAATCAAACAAAGTGAGAAGAGATTTCACAAATTTAGAAAAACGAATAAACAACTCGAACATAATGTACTTTTTTGGATAATTTTAGTAGTTTTCGCGCAGTATTGCGTGCAATCTGTGCAATTTTAAAAAATTACAAAAACAAAATTTTCTCAAAAATGGATCTAAATTACAAAAACATAATTTATTTGACTTGTCCCTCGTGTCGTTAATATTTATACTAGCGGCGCTTTGTTCACATTATTGTATTTAAGAGTATACGTGTTTTAAATAATGTCTGATAAACGTTTTCGAAAACTCAACCGTTTTCTGTCAAAACTAGCTCCAAATTCCGCGTTTTCGGAAACGTTCATACACCATTTTCTCAAAAACGCCTCCAATTTTTTTACATTAAAGAATAGCGCTAAATGCACTCTTTAATATTAGGTAATATTCATTTCAGTGAATTTTTTGGTTTTTCAAAAATTACACAAACGTAATATTTTTGAAAGATCTCTCGCGCATTTCCAGCATTTTGTCAACACTACTGTATTTGTGCTAAGAATTATGTATGTGTGTGTTAAAGTATTTAAAATGACTTCAATTGAAGTTTTGTAAAAAATCAAAATTTTTTGTCAAAAAGAGCTTCATATTTCGAATTTACCGCATTTAAACACCGGTTTTTTTAAAAATAGCTCAAAATTGTTCATAGCAAATAGCTATTTAGGACGAGGTTTTACTGTTCTTTAAAAATCGTAAGACAATATTTCCGCTCTGCAAGAGTAGAAAACCGAAAAAATAAGAAAATGTCATAAAAATGTACTTTGGGCGGTGATAGAAGACTGCTGGCAAGAGTATGTGACCAGTCCGTGTAGCAGGCCGAGACCAAAGGAAATAGAAAACTAATACGGAAAAGTCTGTGCCATTCTGTAGCACCACAATTTTTTCTTAATTTTGCAACCGTATCCACAGTTTTTTCGTGATACTTTACATAACTTTCCCTCTTCTATGTTGTACGTAAGTATATGGGAAAGTAAAAATTGAAGTAGTATTTCGAGAGAATTTCGATGTATCTTGGTGGGAAGTGTCAAAACCCAGTGGAATGTGAGCTAAGTGAGAATCGTTTCCATTATCATCTTAGTACCACAGTAGAAACTGTTTACAAGTTTGAATGATTTGAATCTCTATTCGAGAATTTACAAGGCAATGAAAAAGGCTATTGTATTGCCGCACAAGAATAGAGGGAAAATGTTTTAGGGTACAGTAGAAGGATTGTTGAGTTAATTATAAAAAGTATTTTTTTCAAAATATTACTTTTTTGGCTGAAATTATTGAGGTGTGTGTCCTGAATGAGAACAGAATGAACGAAAAGGCAGTTTCTAAAAATTCTTTATCATTAAAATTAAATACGAAATTGTTGAATACTTACGCAGTAAAACCACTTCAGCTGTTCCCAAAGATGTCCCAAAGCGGTAGAAAAAAATGCTTGAAAAAACGAAACCGAATTCAAAATATTTTATTAATCGAGACAGGAACGTTTTTGAAATGGTCTGATGATTTGTAGTTAACAAGTTGCTAAACATTTTATTTGAGTGCAATATTTTGCAACCTAGTCTACGTAGGAGCGAAATATTTTAATTTATGCCAATTAAAATAGTTGAGATAGACGCAAAAGAAGTGCATTATTATCATTATTTAAATAAAAATGCTTTTTATGAAATATTTACGACTGTTTTTTATTCAAATGATGTTGATATCAAGACGATCTAAGAACAGTTATATTCATTAATCGAATTAAGTAAATATTATTGATTATTTGACACATTTTCTTCGCTAGAGGATGAAACTAAATGACCGAATAAAGGAAAATAATACTAATTTATTCATTACTGTGATAAACAGAACTAAAAATATCATTGGCGTAAAAAAATGAAGCAGCACTTTTGATTTAAAAATAGACGTGAGCCAGGACGAAGACACAGGAACACAATATTCAGTGTCGCCTCTTGAAGAGATTCCAGAGCACGCCTCTGTGACATCACTTTCTAGAAGGTGCTCCGCAAGGTGATATTCCAGGTCGAGGAGAGAATGAATAATACTGAATGTCGCAATTGCAAGTTGACGTTGCACCGCACGTAAACACATTCTGCTTTTAAGATAAATATTCCGGAAAATGTCGTTTTAATTGAAATGCCGTGCTAATCTAGTCATGAAGAAACTTACCGTTTATTTCATACTTTCTGCACATATTCAATATGTGGACATAATGTTGTCATTTCTATATCCGCTGCTACATCTATTTTTTAAGAGTGGAAGTTTAAAAAATGTAAATACATTTATCTCGCAATTACAAATATAATGAAAGTTCAATTTATTACGTATTGAAATAGTTTTGCTTCTAATAATAACATTGTACTTTGATTTTATTACAGACCATTTCTTCCTAACAAACACTTCATTTTCCATATTTTGCTCCCAGTCTTGATATTTCTCACAAGAATTTTCACAAATCATACACTGCTCGTTTTAATGAGTTGAAATAGTTTTTAAAGGAACGTCAAGGGCACGATATTTCATGAGGTCACTTTAATGACACAGGAAGTTCTAAAAAGTGGAGCAATAAAGGTTCAAAGACTGTTTTGGGCCAGCAGTGTCAGGAACAGGTTACCATTTACATGTTGGCTAATTTTTTTATTAGCTGACAAAACATGTTTCGTGATTAAAAACTTGTATCATTTTTGTTTGCTCTCTGATGTACGAGCGCTGAAGCGTCGAGGACTAATTAGCTATTTCGATCATTTCGTCGTGGTCCTCTTCAGGGCTGTAATGCATTTCGGACGGCAGAAACTTGGGCTCACCAGCCGCGACACGCCGCGCGCCGTCGGACACCAGGGGAACCGAGAGCTTTTAAACGCTACCCGCTTCTTAATTAAAACACTAACTAAATATTTCTTATTAATGAAATATTAAATGAAAAAAATTTATTACTCTCAATCACCTTTCTTTAATTTAAAGCCTCATAAATGGTACATTGTGGCTTGTATTTATTTTTATTTTTTATATTTGTGATTTATTTTACCGCAATATTATTTTAAGTAAAAAGTTAAAAAATAAAAAAAATAGTATTATCACACGCTGCATTAGCACACGTTCACATTCACTTGTAACATCCCCGAATGTTTAGATCAACAAATTTTTGTTTTAAAACGTATTTTCATTCTTGAAATTCTAATAATTTGAAAGAAAACTATGTACAGAACTTGTATGTTTAAATAAAAGCTCTCATCCATGCTATCAATTATACGTTTTAACGTTTATTCCTTAAAATAGAAATCATAAAACAAGGTATTAATACATAATAACTTATAATTAATTGCCTAATAGAAAGGTTTTTTGTAGGCTTGAAGCATCAAAGTTGCTCATCTGTTGAACTACAATAAGTTTTTGTTCTTTTCGAATACGCGACAGCCCAGTCTGGATCTTGACCTAATATAAGCAATAGGCATCTACGTTGGTCCGTACCAGCAATGGAGAGGAACATTGAAATGTGTAATAGTATCTCAGTACGGTTTACACTCTTATACCAGGAATAATAAACTGGTTTTTACATTTAAGAAATTTCTTGTTAAATTAGTCATTTGCTCGATCACTGCTTAAGCCACATATTTACACTGCACTGTTGCACGGAATATTCATGTGCAGAATGAAGAAATGGTGTAAACAAATGAGGGTAAAGTGATGTATTGCTTAAGGAATTCCTTACACGTGTGTATTAGGGCTTTCTACCAAGTAAAACGATTATGGGATTTCCTGCGTTTCCCGAGATCTTCAGTTAGTAACAAATCGAATGAATATTACGCAGGCTTGTAGTTGCCACTATTCTCTCAAACGTTTATAACATTCCAGACATTACATAGACTGGAATTATCATAATCGAGTATTTAGCATTTTATATGATCGTAAACCAATATAAAAGCAAATATGAATACGGAATATTTTTTATGACGACAGTAGTTTGAAAAATTTTTATCTTTTGTACGAAGTACTAACGCATGTTTTGGTTAGTTTTATGGTTGAGAAAAAATTAAAATACCACCAAGAAACTGAAAATTATTTTTGAAATGACATTTTACTAAAATCGGATTTTGCTCGTACTTATTACAAAATAGGAAATATTAGTCTAATTAGGAAATATTAATGCGTTCTTGATATTTCGATTTAGTTTCATTTCCCTTCACCTGCACAACACTTAAACGTGTTGAAGAACTTTGGAGAAGTTGAAGACACATTCTCAAAAATTTTATCGAAAAGAATGAATCTATAATTTAGAAAATACGAACTTAACTAATTTCTCATCGTGACGTCTGCCTCCAATAGAGCTCTTATCACTTTTCTGGAAATTCAATCGCGAAGGTTGTGGAGGAGGGGAAGCGAAACGCCAAATTCCCTCACGCGCCTCGTCACGCATCACTTCTCGCGCAGCGGCTCAAGGCAATACATCTGTCAAGAACGGTTTCCCCTAAGTTATAACATTTAAAAAGTTAAATATCCTTCAAATGTTTATGCCTACAATTGTATTGAATCAAAATTATCAATTATACTTTACAATTAAAAGTGAATCGTGGAAAAGTTGTTCCACGCAACTTAAACTTTCTAAATTCAAAAAAAAATTTATTGTTTGTACCTGTAACTCAAAAATAGATGGGTCCAAATTTTCGAACAGTAGTAATTTTTTCTTTTTATTTTCAGAAAATGTCTAAGTATCTTTTTAGTAATTTTAAAACAAATCATCTTTGGTAAGTAAAAATAAATGTACTTGAACTATACCTTCGAATGTTTGAATTTGTACGAAACGCGATTATAAGAACGAAAGACGATTATAATATTTTAATTTTAACACTATTCTACAATTATATAAAAGGCTCAACTCTAATGAAAAGTTTTTCTATGATTTCTGTCAACTATTGTCCGTTTTTTGTCCCCTTTCTGTCTATCCATAATATCCTCTTACCATTTAAATGTTACTTATGTCGTATATTATTGAAGTAAAATAGTGTAAAAATGAAATACCAAGATTTTTATTGCTCTTTTTTAATCTTGAACGTTTTTTTATGTATTCGTGTTACCCTCCCTTACAAATGTGTTTACATATAAAGAATTTTCATATATTTTGATTTCGAAACAGATCTGCAGATCACTATATAAGAAAAACGCGAAATTAGGACTCTAAATCTGCAAAGCAGGTCGCGAAAACATTTCGCCTGAGACGCAATAGACATAAGATTCTACATCTAATAATGTAAGAAGAAACTCATGGAAAAAGTCGAATGAGGCTCAATAGAATTCCAAGGAGGGTCAGCTGCACGACATCCAAAGTTTTTCGTGCTGTCAAAATCTAAGCTTGCTTTGTGGTCCACCAGTCATGGCCTGAGGAAGAACAAGAAGAAAAGCAAGAAGAAGGAGAAGAAGAAAAGCAAGAAGACAAAGCGGAAGAAGAAGAACACAACAAAAAGCTGAAGAAAGGAATAAAGTGCTATTTTGAAACTTGAACCACTCTGAGAGAAACTTTCTTGTTCACACGGAAGCGAAGAAAATGTCAACATGGCAACTCTCGAGGCAAAATAAACAGGATACATAGTAGAACAAGCTTGTGGCCGAGGCGGAGCCAGCCCGCCGTTCACTACTCGAGCCGCGGCGTATGGTGGCCTGCTGGCTGCGCCGCGGGAGCGCCGCTGCGGAATTTGGTTTTCAGCGAGGCGCCAGGCGGGGCTCGCGCTTTATGCCTCGCGCCGTGCTGCCCGGCACGCCCGCGCTCCGCCGGCCGCCCCCCCACCGCCACGCAATGGCCCAGCCAATCGCCCCGTCGAAGAACAAAGATGCCTTCTTCGCGGGGAACTGCGCGCGGAGCCCCTGCAGAGTAATAGGGCATGTGGAAGCCTTCCAGGCAAGCGCTTTTTTATCGCGGCAACTTTTGCAGAGGGAGTACTGCGTTGCAGTTACATCATTGGACAGTTGGAGATGTTAGCTGTTAGGATTTGACGAGGGTGAAATTTGGTGATTATTTTATTCGGGGTCTAGCTGTAGTGGCACATCTATAAAGTGGCTTCATGAGAGAGAAATATAATGTGTGGAAAATATAATTTGTTACGTAAATAGGACTTACCCTGTTGGACTAAATCAGAACATATATTTTCTTTTTATTTCTTCTTTTTCTTGTTTCCTCTTCCTTCTTCATTTTTTCTCCTTCCTAGTCTTGTCGTTTTTTTGCCTCTCTTATTCTGCTTCTATGTCTTCTTATTCTCCTCGTTTTTCTCCTTCTTCTTCTACAATTGTATCTTGTTATTCCTACACTTCTTTTCCTTCTCTATTTCTTCATTATTCTTTTCCTTCTACTTTTTCTTCAATCCATCTCGATGACTCTGTTGATCTCCATACGATAATTGTAGGGGTTGCTGCTACACGAAATTCTGAATCGCGTGAACGCCAAGCGGGTTGCTTTCTAAAGCAAATGACTGACAGCTTCTCTGGGCGTTCATCTAAATTATTTACTAATATATTACATGTTTAAGAGATCATATTTGAGACTATTCTATAGGAATTGCGATTATAAATAGTACCAAAATAAATTGTGTTAGGTTATTCCGTGTTTTCAAATCCCGCTTAAGCAGCCAATTATAACCACTCAAATTAACCTGTTATTGAAATTTCCGAGTGTTGTTTTTAAAAACGCTTCCACCCAAAAAGTATTTTTGTGAATCCCGAGAAAACACGAAAAAATCCAACTACATGCAATTACGTGCATGATGACATAGGCTTTGTTTTTATTTTTTGTTTCCAATGTAACCTCATTCGAAAAGAAACGCCACTCACTCTATACTAATTTCTTTAATTTATCTCTTTCTCGAAGGAATTTTTTCTCAATTATTCAAAAACCTGTTGAAACTGAAGAAAAATTATAAAAATTAATCTAAAACAAAATGTTATTTGTGGTTGTTAAATGGTTGATTATTTCGATTCCCGCAACTCCATCTTTGAACAATTCCGCAAGGTCTCCAATGATGCCGTAACTAAACTCACAAATAACAATCGACGTTTGAGAAGATAGTTCTACATTTTCTGAAAAAAAAAGTTCACAGGGCTTACCTGAGTCAAACAGTAACTTGAATATTTTATTTCTTCAAAAAATAAATTAATTCGGTGATTTCAAACAATTTGTTTGCATTCAATTCTTTAGAGGAGGGTATCCACTGGAGTTTAGTATTCAACTTATTTTTATTTGCCCTCACGTGTATTCAGCTGAAACTACGGATGATCACACTTGGCATCAAAAACACACAATTCGTTACTTCTAATATCATTTCACAAGTTATAATGTGCATTTTATGGTAAGCTCCCGTAAACCGTGAACTTTCAGCTCAGAGAAATTGACACTAATGTTGAACTAAAAATTTTTATCTTAGCATTTCTACGTTATAAACAAAGGAAATGTTCCAGATTAGCTACTATAGAACAATGTTATAAAAGGTAATAATCAGAAGGAGCTGGTTAGTTTTCGTTATAATACAAAAGCGTTACAGAACCTTTTCCAGTTAATTAAATATAGCAAAAGTACGGCTGGAATGTACTGTAAAATCAAACAATTCATAAACTAAGCAGCGGAGAGGCGTTTGATCATCGATAGATTCGCCGATACCCAACAAAATTATTAAAATATTGCATTTTCAATATTTTAGAGAAGAAATTAATATTAGGAAAACTTTACAGAAGCTTTTTCATGGTAATAGTAAACAATAGCTTATAAATAGCCGTGAAACAAAGAAATAGAACAATAGAAATTTATAGAGTGACGATGTGCCCGTTATATTTGAAGCTTTTTGAAAAGTCTTCGTTGCTAACATCGGAATGTGAGCGTAATTGTCGATTCGATCGAAGACGTCAGAGACGTCGAGAAGAGACGTAATTTTTAAAACATATTAAATTTAATCCAAATTAATTTAAAGAATCTGGTTTGTATTTACTTCCTCAATGTAAAAATTGCATTTCTGTATTTAAATTTTTTAACCACTTTGTACAGTAATTTGAGATCAAACTCGATTTCGGAAACATCGAAAATAAATAGATTATGTAACAAAATTAAATATTTTCATAATTTTCAACGAAATATCTTATGAAACGTTAAAGCAGTGCTACGTTGAAAATAAATTCAACAAGAGTCAAATCTATAATTGAAGAGCTCAGAAAAACAAGGTTTTTTTGGTAAATTGAGTTATTAGCATTAAATGTAATTTAAAATATTATTCTTTTAGTGTAATGTTTTTTTTAAATCCAGTATGGACTTATATACAAGTGCATTATTTAAAAAATCTTGGTGTATCAGCTTCGCAGAAACCTCAGTCGAACAGGCGGCTATCCCGAAAGAGAATTCAAGCTTCTGTCTCATTGTTTAGCGGCTCTGTTAACCATCGAATAAAAATAAATTTTCTTCGAGCAATATGATCATGGATAATAATATGGCCGTCTCCAGTGTTATTGCAGTGACTACAGAGGTTACGGAAGGCGAGAATGCTCATAGTGCACATTAAACGGCAAAGAAAAGGAAAATATATTCTGAAAACTGGAAAGAAAATATTAGAAACAAGGCGATGAATTGTGGAGAAGAATATTTTCTAAAAGACGAACCTTTGTGCTGTCCAAAGTACGAGTTGACTGTAGCTGTTGCAAACAAGAGAGTGATTAGAAAGATGTTTCGTGATTTCTATAAATCGGATAATAAAATTCTCAAGATGCACATTTATTTTAATTATTTTTTGTTGCAAAAGAGAGTATTTAAAGAACAAAACCATTGTTGGTGAAACAAGAACAATTGTTGTTAACACATTTTTTTCATTATTTGCAGAAAGCTAATTTGAAAAGCTTAAAAAAGTATTCCAGAAATATGTTCTTGATAATGTTTTTCAGTGATTTTATTTAAGTTCTAGTAAAGTTGTCAATATCTCAGAACTAGATTAATGTGGGATAGCTCCTTGTTCTATTGAGCTCTTCGTTCAATTGTATGTTCGTATGTATTCGTCATTTTAGGCCGTATTAATCCGGTTTGTGCGAGCTAGTAGTGTTCCGATCCAAGACTTGGGTGCTTTCTTTTATTTATTATCCATGGCTGGGGATAAGGGAAACTATGGTGAAGATGACGTATTCCGTTCTCCGCACCTAGCTTATTTTGCCTCCTTGAGCTTACTTACGCCACACAGCAATATAATCTTAGACAATTTGCATTAGAAAGCTACAACTTCATTTTTGCATTACATTAACGCCGAACTCGAGGACGGCATTTTAATGTCGCTCATATATCAACACTTCACAAAAATCCGCCGAAAACATCTACCTTTAACAATAACTCGTAGTAGCCCTTAGTTTGTTTTGCCATCAAAAAACATAGCGACCAGTTGTGACAAGTGCCTCAACCAGGTGCGCTGTGTTTGCTCATAATTCCTCTATTCATAATCCAAGCTCGTTGCATATAAAGGATTCGCCAATATTGGCGCATTGAATTGAAAGCTCGCCGCCGCTCACTGTGACTCATCCGGCCGCATCGTCCCGTATTCCTTTGGACGGCGATAAGTACTCTACTCCTCGTTGGTTTCGTAGAATCTTGGCTGTCCTCGGCCATGCGTCGTTAAACGCGCCATTACGACGTAGTACGAAATTGTGAGGGAAACAGTGTATTGTGTTTGTGTGTGTCCTGATCGAGTGCTTTTTCAATGTACTTTTGTTAGTGTTTTAGTTGTTGTTTTTTTTTTTGCTTGTCATGTACTCTGATGGAAAATGAAGATATCGTAGTTTAAGTATCGCAAGAATATTTGGTGACTTACAATTGAAGAGAAGCTTTTGACTGACAACATTGTTTTTGATCGTGAAACGAAGAATTTTTATGAGATCTTGTTTGCTAACTTGGATTAAAATATTCTTGAATCACTGGAATTTTTAAAAAAGAACTGATTTGTTTTTAACAGAATTGCAATGTTTTACGATAAATCTCCATGAGAATTGCTAAAAGTTTTGAAAGAACACTCTGACCGCATATTCAAGGAAATTTTCCGTTTATCTAAATCAAAATGCAAGTTGCCAGCTCCAAAAACATTCGTATAAATTAGTTTTTCTGCTTTAAATGTAATCGTCTCCTATATTATTTCAATAGTACTACCTTTTGTGGCTCTCACACGCAACAAACCTTTATAAATGAGGTGTATAAAGAAAGAGAATTTCACAGTGACGTGACAAATTGTACTTTGACTTTAAAAATATAAAGGATTTGTTTAAAAAACGCACCTTAATATTCATGTCAAATGCAACCTGCAGCACTGTCAGCTAAATCGTTAAATAACTCCTAAACGAAGCATTCTAGGGCCTTAAAATCTAAACTTTTAAAACAAAAGACGTCAAAAAACGTTCATCATATTGTAATATACAGAATGAGATATACTACCAATGCCACCTATATTTCAACCCTTAGAAGGCTTAGCTTACTATATCTTATACTATATATGCTCTCTACTCGTATGTACACCGTGGCTTGCGCAGACTGACGAGGTTTATTTGCATAATTATTAAATCAAGTGTCGCTCTCGCACCAATACCTAGAAGTACTATTAATAATTCTCTGATACCGATGAAGATTGTTTCTTATGCGTTCAGTGCAAACATTCATTTAACGTTTTGCTGTGGTCTACAAGTGCTATGTACCCAATTGTGGAAGGAACTACGATGGAAATGGAGCACATGTTCTCAAGATTCAGTTTCTTGGTACCCTTCTGGCCATAATAGGCAAAATTCCCACGCAACAAACGAATGTAGAGATTGACATTCTTGTCTCTGTGGCAAGTTTGTGATATAACCTACATCACTCAAGCACTTGGTATGAAACATACTTGGTATACTCACAAAAATGCGCGCGTTATCTTAAACCCCAAGTTATCTACACCCATTCCTTTCCCAACATTGCTTGAATGAAGAATGAATAATAGAAAATAGTGTTCTAGACCCAATCTAATAACCAGAAATTTTCGCTCCCATATAATGAAACTATTATGCATTAAAACGAACTACATATATGACAAAATTATTTTTGTCAAAATACAAAAGCGAAACGATAGCTCAAAAAAATGTGCGCGAATAAAACTACACCATACATATCTACTAAATACTAAACGTGCTTATTATTCCTAGGTTAATATTTGTCAATTTTTATCGCTCACTCCTCAAATTTCAAACTATAATTTATGTCAATACACGTTAATGGACAACACAGTTCAAGAAGGAAAATTATTTTTCTGAAAACCTGAATTAAAAATGAAATTTAACGCTTAAAAAATATGGTAACAAATGGTATTTATTACTCATAGTTGAATATATTATTTTTATTATTTTTTGGCTCAGAATTTCTTTTCTTGGGGCACGTAAGAATATGCGAGAGTTCTCGCACGGGTACGCTTGTATAGAATATAAAAGAATTTACACATATTTATCTTATAAAATGATAAAACTCAGTAACTTTTCAGACGGTTGTAAGTCCATTTCGAAATGATTGCGGAGAGGGGATGCCCTTTCTTGTATAATAATAATAATAATAATAATAATAATAAATATAATAATAATAAATGATAACCAAGTACGAAACGAATTTTGAAATAATAATTTCAATTTACATTTATTGTAGGTATTGAATGAATTTCATTTTTGCCGTCAATTTCTTAAGGAAGTACAGGAGGGTTTTTTAATGAAAAAAATATCAGAAAAATTAAAGGCAGACATTTCACCTGTCATATCCAGGCTTCCTCAGGGTAGTGACTACCCTGTGAAAGCCAGCGATATGACAGGTGAAACGTCGGTCTCTTAGCAAACGACGCGGCGTCACCCAGACAGTCAAGAAGTCAAGAACTCGAGCTGCGGAAGCTGACGTGTACAAGTCTAGCAATGGCCACGCAAAATTACCACTCCTCGATACTGATATTAAATCAGATCGTGGTTTATGAGTAAAAAATGCCAAGCGGCAAAACACGTAAGGAGAATGGTTGAAGTATCCTTGATTGTTTCTAAAATACTCGCTAGATGCTAGAAGATTGAGAGGACTGATAGTCGCTGAACAATTCGCTTTTGATGAGTCTCTTGACGCAAGTCTTTTGATCAGCGGAATACGGCAATGGGTAACACGGAAAAGTTGTTACGGGAGAAAGACAAATATAATGAGGCTTCAGTTGGAATAAAAGCATATTTCGTATTCAATCAGATTTAGAGAAGAAATTCGTAAATTAATTATTATCAGTTCTCAGACGCTACACTTATCTTGCCTTAGCTCAACTGTTAGAATAGTCACTACCAATAATTCATATGGATTCAAAACAAATCATTTTACACTAGGAGAGTGCTAAACAATTATAAAAGAAATTCAAATATTCTTTTCCGACAATTCAAGACAATTGGATATATTGTTTTCCATTTAATATTCTTTTACTTTCTAATTGGTTCATTGCGCCAGATTTACCTACTGTTTATAATTGAGTAATAATTTTAATGATTATTAACTTAACAACAATGTAATATTTTTTAGAGTGGTAAACCTGGTACATGCATTAAAGGTTTTATTATCTTCTGAAAATAAAAACGTATAGTCCAATGCTGCGAACCCTGGAAACCTATAAAAACTTGTTGCAGTTCAGTACAACCGATTTTCAGTTTTTTATAAACATTTTAGCTTGAATTCAGAAAAATAATAATTATAATAAAAAACTCGAGATGACTAAAAGGATTTTATTCAGACATTTAATATAAACTCCCCAATCCTTCGATGCTATCGCTGCTCCGGGAGACAAACTTTTCTCTCGAGAATAAACCTTATTTTACTCTCTTGCATCATAAATTACTAGTCCTCTCTTGTACCATAAATTACTATTTTGTTGTCCTCAGGAGAAGAAGGCTACGTTAATTATTGCTTACGCTTCAGTGGCATAACAACTGCGATTCCTCCCAAGGCTTTAGCCGTCAGCCCCGGAAGAGCGGAGATTCACTGCTGTGGCGCCCTCGGTGTCAAGTGGGCGTTTCCTCGCTCCCCGGTGTCCTCAATCGCTCATCTCCTCCTCTTCACCTTCGCCCACGCCCACTCCTCACCAACAAAATATTCCGAAGGCCCAGGAAGGAATGGCACTGCTTCTCATGGAGCTAGTGTAGTATTACGAACAAATTCTTTCCCGATAAGGTTCCATCGCTGAACACGTCATATTGTACTTGTTTACTGTTGTGTTAAGAAATGATAAAGCACATTAAAAATTCAGATTCAACACCATGGTAATAATGTGTGCTACAAAATCCTTTCAACTGATATTTTTTGGGGGTGAAATTCAATCTATTTTATATTCATACCTTGAAAAATTAGGTCCGCAATTCAATTTTATATAATATATTACTATTACAATTACAAAATTAGGTGCGCTACATGATTACATACAAAAATATTCATTTATGTTGTAAATAATAATCAATTTACATGTATCTGATGTTTCTGAAATTTACATTTTTGCATGGAGAGTATTTTTTCAAGCCAACTTTTGAGTGCTTATTGCGGCTCAATATCTCGTTTATTAGACCAACTATATTTAAAATTGACCTAAGAGTTTAATTTCGAATTGTCGTTATTTCCTCCCTGAACACTGCATATACAGTAAAACCTGTGAAATTGGACACTCCTTATGATGGACACTTTTTTATGAAACAGTTATATCGCAAGACGTTATGTCCAAATTACTCTCTATCTTGGACACCTATCTGTCTTGGGTGTTGGACATCTCTTGGGACTTCAGTTGGACTCGCCTGACCCTTCTGTTTTGACTCCCAACTGAGCATTGTATTCCGAGTGCCAGGGAGTGCTGGGAAAGGGATTTTTACACGGCTGGCCACTGGGGCTACGCGGAATTCTTTAAGGTCAGTCCTGGGAAGAGAAGGGGATGCCGCCACCGTCCGACCAACGTGACGAGCTTGTCTCCAGCTTCTCTCGTTCTAACGGGCAATGGATTCTGTCTTTTTTTCGAATTATTAATTACCGGGACATGTACGCGCGATGATTAACGTTTATAAACGAAAAAGGATGTCTCGGCGAATGAAGAAACTAGCTTGTTTTGTTTGCAGGTATTTCAGTACGATCTCTTTCATCTTTCTTCCGGGAACACAGCAAATGTGCTTCGAATTCTATTTCTCCCGTCGCTATTTCAGTGCGGCGGCGTAGAATGGCCGCAGTGGAGTAAGGGGGCAGGGGTGAGGAGAGGAAGTGGCACTAGCGATGCCGCGGGCATTTTCAGGGCCACGAATCCCAAAACCGGGCTCGTTTTCCAAAAGCAGTGATTCAAAATATTTATTGTAGGGTTCAATAATAGTAATATTAATAACAATAATAATAATAATAATAATAATAATTATTATTATTATTATTATTATTATTATTATTATTATTATTATGTGTAATAAACGTTGTTTGAATGGTATTAAGAATATAATCTATTAAAGAAATCATTCAGTAATATTGCATTTCGTTATTCTATGCCCTACTCTCTCTGTTGAACACTTCTTTAAGTGGGACAAATTTAACGGTCATCAGAGGACCCACCAACTTAGAGTTTACTGTGTATATTCTGCACCTACTCCTTCCAGCGCTTTCAGTAAAGTTGGCCGGCCTGGGGAGGGTTCAGAGTCGCAGTGACCGGAGAAATGGAGCACGAGCTAGACAAAGGAGGCGCTTGTCCCTGAACGTCATGTTCGATCGAAGAAAAATCCAGCGGGCTTCTTATTTCAAAAACTCGTCAGACGTAGATTCTTCTTAGATCACATGGGGCTACGCTGCTTTAAACCTCCAGACGTGCGTAACTCGCCATATTTTATTAGAGTAGTAAAACTCGCGTACTTTTTATTGCAGAGACCACACACGTTCGCACAGCGCGGCCTTCTGTTTGTACACAGTCTTTAATTTTAGTGACGAGACAACTTTATCAGACGCTGGGCCCATATACTTTATGAAAAAAACATATAATAACAAAACGTGTTTCATGGGCTTGTTCGCGGCGACATCGCTATTCACAGCCTTTCCAATGTTTTGGGATCTTGCTGACCTTGAAAAGGGGTCGAAGCTGTGTGCGTCGGAACCTGCAACGCAGGTCTGTCGTAATGCTTTTCTTTCAGCGTCGAAACAAAGCGAATGCAATCATTACCCCTCCCTACGGGACGCGCCGCCAGCAAGAAACGAGCTGGGCTCGACTCGCCGGGCAGGTTCTGCGCCGGCGCGGCGCAGCGCGGCGCGGCGAGGCGCGGCCTGCCCGTCGCGTAGGGTCCCACTTTGAAGCCGCCGGTTCACCGACAGTTTCCCCGGCAATGAAGGCGCAAAATTATACGGCGCCGTCGGTCACGGATCGCTCTTCAAGGCGGCGCATAACGCAACGTTCCTCCCGAGGCAGCGCGCGCCGTCATTTGCATCGGGCGTGCCAACGGGGCCCCGGCGGGGCTGCCGCTCATTCATTCATCGACGACCTGTGAATTACTGAGCCGCGTACAAATGAAATACACGAAACGTGAAATGTATTGGGTAAAATTTAATTATTTTCACGTCATCTTGCTTTCTCTGATAATTCTCTCGACTTGAGTGCAACGGAAAGAATATACTAAAAATAGAGAAATATCACACCAAAATACCCTCCAGTCGGGACAACCTCTAAGCTTCCGACTGGACTTCCGATTTGTGTGGTAGTGTTGCATGTAAGTGTAAGGGTGTGTAAGTCAGGGGTGAGGATGGGGCAAAGAAAAATGTGCGTGGGCCATGGTCCCGTTTGTTAGGGTACTGCTCCGGCACTCGTCTACTGTTGTTCGGAGAAACCATGCAAAACTGCCGATAAGAGCAGCCGGCAGTGAAAATTCTCCTCCAGATAGCGGCTGAACCCGACCTATGTATTATCCAGTGTCGAAAATCCCAATAAGATCAGTTGATGGCATGAGCCATCTAAGGCAGTTTGTTGGGAGGAGGTTTACAAATGCCTCACACCGGTGAGCTGGTTCAAAGGTAATGTTACCGTTGTCTTCGCATGGTCCGCAGCTTCTTAATGAACGGACTACACACTACGCGCAATATTTCCTTCCTTATGTTAATGCCCTCATCTTCCCTTAAACACACACACGCTACATTAACAGAAAACGTCTTGAAAGATAACTGCGTGCTGCGTGTCGGGGGAGCAGTCGGGCGCTTGGATGTTGTCTCGGCAGTAGCGGTTCCAGATCTCACTTTTCTGCGTTCCACCGTCACATCACGATATAACATGCACTGCCCATACGGTACTAATGACCTGTGTACGCGCCCGACATGAGTCAATCCCACACCTCACGAGACATTCACTGCCTTCAAGAAACACTGCTGGCTTCCAATTCGTTAGGAATGTTATTTTCATCGTCTCCCTCCGATGACCTTTGGGAGTCCTTCAGCAGCCGTTCGAGATCATAGGCGATACGCCTTATGGGGGAAGACGTTCAGTGCATCGCCTTCCTTGAATGATGCTAGTGGAGATATATTGAGGACGATGATTCTCGCGCTATCCATGGTATAAGGCGCTGCTCCGTCATTGCCTAGTGGCATTGATCAGAAGAAGAAGCAAATTGAAACGACTGATCGGAGAGAAGTAATGCACAGCGAAATTAAATTGGTTTTTTCCATTTTCTGATTTAATATTAAAATAGCTTTCTTATGAGCGTGGTTAAAGAAACTGTCATCCCTCGTTTCCTCCAAGTGATTACAATATAATTACCATGTATTAATAGTATTATTGTGACTCATTGCCGTTTTTAAAATATTTCTTTTTTTACATATTAATTATATATACACAAACATCTCACTTATGACTTCAATTATGTATTATTATACTTTTTATTGAAATGTTGCTGCCGTAAATCCAGCTGCAAGTACTTTGTAATTTGAAGTGCATTTTGAAGTCAAACCGTTCGAAAAAACACCCAAAGAAACATCAATCAAAATATTTTAATCTAATTTAAGACTTTTTGTGAACACATTAATATAATACTGCTTTTCGCTAAATCAGGGTTTACTCAATTGCCAGACATACAAAAGAAAGTGAGGTGTGTTCGCTATTTTTTAACATTATTACCTAATACAATGTCTCGAATGTTTTGTAAATTTTCCAGTTCCCACACAGTAAAGAATACAGCAAATTGCCTCATTTTCTGCGGTTCGGTGGGAAGATGAATATTTGTTCTTACATAAGGGAAATGAAAAGCATTTTTCTACAAATCTAAACCCCAATTAGCTTTTTCAAGTATTAACTAATTAATACATAGTACGTGCAAAATAAAGTGAGTGAAGCATACACCAATATTTACAGTTGGTATGCAAATAAAATGTTATTAAAGAGTGTTCATAATTTTTCAAAAATCCCATAAATTAAATCATTAGTGTACAGTGTTCAAGTTCACGGTTAGGAGAATTGAGATACTAGATATCGAAGTTACAAATTATTTAGGAAATTAATGAAAAGGAAAAATATGAACAGTAGTATAAATTACGTTCAATTCTACACGAATTAATATTTCTACTGTTGTCTTTTAAAGTAGGTAACAATAATGAAAAAAGTTCAATTTTCCTAAATCAAAGCTCAATGATTTTTGTGCAACTTTGGGCCCATAAAGTTTCATTAGTGAAATTCCTCCGCGTCTAAGTGGCTGCATACCAGGCAATGTCCCAATATTTGACAAGTGGTATTCCCTGAAGGATGGGTCGTGAGGGTAGGAATACCTTGTCCCTGTACTTACGGGCGCGCGATCGAGGTATGATACTTCTTCTGTGAACATGGACGCGTACGCATCTGAAAGTAGAATAGTAATGCTGGGGTGATGAGGTTCTTCCTTCGTCCGCAGAATTAGTGCATATGAAAGTAATGAATGAATAATAAATTTTTAACGATTTTGAAACATTTCGAAACCATTGGATAAGTCCGTAGTAAGTGGAAATAGTGTATAGGCAATTACCACGATAATAGCTTCCCATAAATGTGTTGAATGAGGAAAGAATGACGGAAATTTATCTAATAGTATAATGCAATTACGAGAAACTGTATCTAATTGAGTACCATGCCAGGTCAATATTTCCGTATTTCTTGTGTTTCCCCCGTATTACATGACGTACATTATGTAAGAAAATTCATTTCTAAATTGATGATAGTAAAACATAACACAACTGCTGTCAAATGTCATTAAAGATATATTAGCTTCTTATAAATTTTGAACAGAAAAATTCATATATTGTCGATGTACGTCTAAAATTAGTTGTTTTGCCAGATAACTTTTTCGCCAGAGCGGAGCCGTGCTAAGAAGTCAAAGACAAAACTTTTGAAATTTATTGTCCGGTCAACTATGTTTACTTTCTCGCCCCCTAACGAAGGTATTTCGTAGAAGAAGACAAAGTTATGTAATCGTGCGCCGAAAAACGTCGAGTTTCGGAAGAAATACTGTTATTAACAGGCTCTAGTAACGTAAAACTGGATAAATCCTGTTACTAAATATAGAAAAAGTTCCTCAAACACATAGTGAAGTCAGAATCCATGTTTTGTGGGTCCTTGATACTTACAAATCGATTGACGGAAAAAGTATGTTTCATCGGTCTGACTCTCTCTCCCTCTCTTCCTCTCTCTCTCTCTCTCTCGCTCCTCGCTCTCTGTCTGTCCGTCTGTAGTCATTGATAGCGCCTAAACAATTCTGCCGTTTTTCTTCCAAATTGATTTTCCCTGATCGATATGAATGATCTCGAGATTTCGGGAGTTTCAAATGGATACTTGAATTTTGGAGAGTACTTTACATAAAGGCCCAAACAATCAAAATTTTTTAAAAAATGGCGCACAATTTGATCAAACATTATGCTCGGATAGCGGAAAAGAAGAATTACAAGAATGGTGCAAGACATGTTACAAGAATGGTCCATTGAAATCACAGATTTCGTGAAAATAGCAAAAGAGATATTTTTGTCATCGTCTTACAACTATAATATTGATGATAGAGATTTCGTCCTTAATGAAATCCATTCCGTAACGACCGATCTTAAAATAAGTTCAATTATTCGAAAATATGAGTAGTTTTCGAGTAATTTGATGCGAAGTTTAGGCAATTAAATTTTTTTTCTCAAAAACCGCTCCAATAAAAAAATGGTTTTTACGGATAGAAGAGGGGATACTTAAAACAACTGCGCGGATCTCATTTTCGTCGGCGGCTCCACATTTTCGAAAATTGCCAATTTGAATCCTATGCGAGAAAGTATGTGCTGTTGAGGACTAGTACTTTGAAATTATTTTAGAAAAATTATACTACTTTTTAACTTGATTGAACTAAAAAATACATTTTTTAGATTTTTCACTTTTCATGAACTTTGACGATATACGAAATAATAATTGTTCGTCTTCATTTATTGTAATTCTTCTAAGTTTGATTGTCTAAAGGATAAAATAACACATGAGGTATTAGCGAACCAAGTTTATGTTCCCGACAAGGGTCTACGATCACTTCATTACATAGTTTGTTTTCAATATTTTTTGGGAAATCGTCCTTACATTGTGAATTGTACTTTCGAATGTACCATTCCAATATCATAACTAAATTGATTCAAAGAGAACCTGGGTTAAACCAGAAGGTCCGGGTTTGAGGTCCGGTCGGGGAAACCAATTCTTTGAACAAATTTAATTATTAAAATATATAGTTACTCAGTAATGTGGTCACAATTTGGATTTCTTTACGATTGTGTAATATGTTCTCCGAGCGTAATTCCGTGAAGGGGATGGTGACAATTATATTTCATTATCGCTATTTCAATTCAATGGAAGTTAAGAATGTAGCTGATGGCGTATGTCATTGCTCTGCGAAAGCTCGAAAGGAGAACAGGCTGATGCATGTTGACTTGCTTTTCGTGCGTTCACTGACATGATATTTCCCAATGAATGTGCTGAAATCGCGGTCGCTCTCTTGTTGACTTCCAAGACCTGCGAACTTAATCTGTCAATTTAACGACAAAATATTGCTTTCTACTCTACTAACAGATTATTTTCCTAGAATGGAAGGAGTTCGTAAACAATAATGCCAAAACTTCTCTCGCCGCGGAGGTCAAACCATTTACGAACACAAATGTCAGACGCACCGAGTGACAGGTTAATTCCGTGGAGATACACAATTAAAACCTCACTTTAATACAACATTCTTAGTAGTATCTCTTCGCATTTAAATTTATTAAGTTAGTTAATTATTACAAGGTCATGAAAATCAAACACATTCTAGGAAATTGTAAGATTAATAGCTTTGGTACAGTTTATACACAATATAAATAAGTTTATACCCGTTTATATACAAAATAAATATGCTATAATCTGTAATAAAATAAATAAAAATAAAATGTCAGTGTGAAAACGCAGAAAAACACACGCAATGAAAGCGAAGAAATAAAATACATGCAAAGCCGTATCAAATGGGTTTTGCCATATTACTTTCTTACTTTCCCTTATACATACGTATTATACGGAGTAATTTATGTTGTATAAGGAAATTTTCGTAATGCGCGAAAAAACAGATTTTCGGTAGAAAAAATATTCCTGCCCGTCTCTGATAATGAAAAAGCGAATAAATCCAGTTGCTAAATTAGGAAAAAATCCTTTAACATGTGGTGCAGCCGAAATCCCAGGTTTGTGGGTCCTCGATACCGAAAAACCCATTGACGATAAAACGTCCGTCCGTCTGTCTGTCACTACTGCCTAAACCTTACGTAGAATTTTTTCTAATTAAAAAAAAGCCTGTCGATCTGGCCCAAGTCGTATCTTTGAGATTTGCAAAACATTCTCTGCAAAAAATTTCGGGGTACTTTACATGAAGTCCCACGGACATTTTCAAACATTTCTCAAAAACAGCTCCAAATTGTTTCTTTACATTTCTTGAAAGAATAGAGTAAAATACATTTATAAAATTGGCATAGCTCAGATTTTTGCAGTTAACTGTGAATTTTTGAAAATGTCCAAAAAATGAATTTCTTTTCTCCACCTTATTAAAACTACAAAATTGAAGATAAAAATTTTCCTTTAAATTTTTTTTCTCTATAGTAAGTTCTTTTATGAAGGCCATGTACACTTGTTTGAAAATTTTAGTAATTTTGCGCGCAATATTTGCATTTTAAAAAATAACAAAAACAATATATTCTTAAAAACGCCTCCAAATTTTTATTCTTTCAACGTTTGGTAGGGTAGTGATAAATGTCCCCAATGAGAAGGCATAAATGTCATGTTGCTATACTCTTTTGCTTTTTCAAAAAATACAAAAATGTAATTTTTTACATATCTCTTGCTTTTCTTTTCTCAAAAATTTCACAAATGTAATTTTTTTAAGATCTCTCTCGCCATTAATATGCGCATTTCCAGAAACTATTGTATTCGTGGGTTAAAGTACTTAAAAAGACTTCAAATTAAGATTTTCAAAAACCTCAACATTTTCTGTGAAAAAGAGCTTCAATTTTATTATTATTATTATTATTATTATTATTATTATTATTATTATTATTATTATTTAATTTACAGGAGCGCATAAACGTCATTTTCTTAACATCTACACTACATTTTTCGAGGAAAATTACCATTTAGGATTATATTTGATTGTAATGTTGGATAGTTGCTGATAATGACAATCTACACATATTCCTCTACAAAACTGCAAAGATCTACAATTTACATATATCTTCCAGCAAAACCAAGTTCATGGCTTTCTCACGTTCTCACTTCGTAATATTAAAATTCTTTTAAAAATATAGGATAATAACAAGTACATTCTTTTAGATTTCTATGATGTTAATTATCATACCTCTGAGACGTTGATATTGAAATAAAAATCGAGAGGTCGATCAACCTTTCGTTTGGCACCATTAAAAGGACCCTTAGAGGTAAAGTACTAAAAGAAACAATCCTAAAATTTTACTAAGTTATGGCAGTGCCTTGTGGCCTATATGGAAAGGAAAATGGGATTATACAATCCAAATCCTATAGCAAAGTACAGGCTACTGAAATAATATTTTTGATGTCGATCCTAGGACTAACAAGAAGATACCAATTTAAAAACGAGACCATCCGGGAGAACTTTGGGATTTACAATCTAAACGACAAAATCGAAGAAATAGAAAGAAATGTAAAGACCATGTACTAAGAATGAAAAATAATCGTTTACCTAAGCAACCCCTCTTCTACATACTTCGAGGGAAAATAACCACTGGCCGAACCAAAAGAAGATAGAGTGATCAACGAGTCGCAACGGACCAACGGGTCTAATGCCAGAGGGAGAAGACGAACACAAGGTTTTACTGTTCTTTAATAGTCTTAAAACAATATTTTTGTTCTAATATTAGGAAACCGAAAAATTAAGAAAATTTCGAAAATGTGCTTTGAGCGGCGATAGATGGCATCTGGCACGACTATGTGGCAAGTCCAAATAGTGAAGCCGAGACCAAAGGAAACTGAAAACTAATACGGAAAACCTGTGCCATTTTGAAGCACCACTAGTTCTTTATACTACATACATTATTATTCTGTCCCATTTACGAACAATTCACATTATCCAACACTCTCCTTTTACAGCTGAATAACGAACGTTCTATTACTGATGTATTTATTACATTTTTATGTTTGATAGAATATAACCTCTTTTATGAAATGCACCAATTGAATTGATATATAGCACACGGAGTTAGCTAGTGAAACTGCTGACATTACAGTAGTATTAATTTATTTTTTGGAGGATTTGACATGTACGTTGAAATTCATGATAAAGTACTTTGAACGGATATTATCTTTTTGTGCAAAAAACTGCATATTAGAGTTTAAGAAGTAGTTTTAATTGAAAAATTACATGTTTGTGAAACTTGTTTTGAAACATTTAGCGCAACTCATGACGTTTCATTGATAACATCCCCAAAAACATTTTACCACATTCCTTCCACAAACTGTAGGTTTTATCATCCATCTCTTCGCATTAAGAAGCAGCTAACATTATCCAATTCATCCAGGGCGTGACTCTTAATGTTCATAATTTAGGTTCATCGTACGGTACCCTCATAAAATACCATGAAGGAAAAAGAGAACCAAGAATGCTAGCGTACCTTTCTATACAAATAATTATGATCGAGTAGTGTGCAGATAATTATTGTTAAATATAAAAATATCCCAGGAAATTAATATTAGACAAAAATTTAATTTCTTTATGACACCTAGATAACAATGTTCACAATACTTAAATTAGATCAGTAAAAATTACAAATGAAATATTTCCGTAATAATCAACATATTAAAGTATAACATATTGGAAGAGAAGCGCGTTGCGCATTTATATTTGGTCAGAGTGGTGCTCCGGAAGGTCTCGGCAATTGCAGTTGCAAAGAGGTGCACTGAGTGGGAGAGTGAAGTCTGAGCGCGTAATGCTGCCACATGCTGGCAAATGCGATCGCTTTTGTTAATTATACGTGTAGTATTTGCACGCGCATTGTCAAGTCAATCTTCATCATCAAATCATCTTCATTCGTCCGGTGAATACCAAAGTACTGTTTAGGGCGTAGCAGGACGCAATACACAGGACGTGAGAGCCTACATTGTGACCCCGCCGATGGTTTCTTTCTTTCGCAATAGTAATAAAAATGTTTTTGAAAATTGCCTGCATTGTATGGACTTCAATACCCGTGTAAGAATATATAGCATGTCAAGAGAGGAAGGTCGCAGGGTTTGTGTCTAGCAGGGTAAGACTAATAATTTCTGCCATTTAAGACTGTTGCCCGGTCGTATATTTTAGGTCTATTCCACTCGTGAATTTAAAACTAATAGTTTTTAACTATATACATAAAATGTCCTAATGAGGGCGATATATTCCAAATTAATGGTGTTACAGAATGACATAGACTTTCCGGTATTAGTATTTTATTTCCTTTGGTCTCGGCTGGCTATACGAACATGCCACATATTCTTGCCAACTGCAATCTATCGCCGACTAAGGCAAATTTTTAGAAATTTTTCTTAATTTTTCGGTTTCATAATAGTAAAATATAAATATTATTTTTAAGAATAATAAAAAACAGTTAAACCTATCCCTATATAACATATTTCTTTTAAAAACTTGGAGCTATTTTTAAGAAAATGGCGTTTAAGCATTACTGCCAATGCGAAATTTGAATCTCTTTTCACAGAAAACTATTGAGTTTCCGAAAAACTTCATACGAAGTAATTTCAAGCACATCCAGTCCCAAATACAAAAGTGTTTACAAATTGCTGAAAATGTGCGTATTACCGGCGTGAGAAAAAAACAAAAAATACACCGACTTTACGTCACTTTAAAGAGTGCAATTACCCCTATCCCTTCAAAAAGTTTGTAGAAACAATTTGAGACGTTTTTTAAAAAAATTGCGTTTGAGCGTTTCTAAAAATTCGAAATATTGAGCTAGTTTTGACATAAACTGGTTGAGTGTTCGAGAAGATTTTTCTGACATTATTTAAATCACATGTACTCATTATGGTAATAATGTGCACAAATTGTCACTAATACAAATATTAACGTATGACGTGAGAGACAAATCAAAAAGTACAATATTTGCAATTTTTGAAAAAGCAAAAAAAAAAAAGGAATATGGCGTTGATGTCATCCCATAGAGTGCATTTAGAACAATCCCTGTCAAAAGT
Organism: Gryllus bimaculatus; assembly: GCA_017312745.1. NCBI lineage: Eukaryota > Metazoa > Arthropoda > Insecta > Orthoptera > Gryllidae > Gryllus > Gryllus bimaculatus. The sequence goes on along the minus strand of BOPP01000008.1, from coordinate 5,671,471 downwards.
TTAAAGAAACTATTTGGAGCGTTGAGAGTTTTTGAGAAAATCTTGTTTTTGTAATTTTTAAAATTACACATGTTACTCGCAACATTGAGCGAAAACGCTAAAATTTGCAAACAAATAACAGTATCTCAATGAAACAAGAGAACAAATTTTTTATGAAGGAAAAATCTCTATCTTCAATTTTTAGTTGTAGGAAGACACCAAAAAAATTCAAAACTTTTGGAAATATCGGAAATGCTCAACATTTCAGAGTTAACCTTGCAAGTCGGATCTATGTCACATTTATTTCTTTGTTACTCTCTTCTTACAAAAAAATTATACAATTTGATGCCGTTTTTGAGACAATCTTGAAAATGTCCGGAGGGCTGCATGAAAAGTACTCCCAAATTTTAAAGAATATTTTTCAAAATATCAAAGTTTCGACTCGAGCCAGATGGACAGGGATTTCTTCAATTTGGAAAAAAATCGTACGCATGGATTAGGCGCTAGTGGTGTACAGACGGAAAGACAAACTGACAGCAGAGACCCCGACGGACAGGCGGAAAGACAGACGGGCAGTTACCTATGATAATCATCTATTAACAAGAAAACGAATGAATTATATCTAGTGTAGAATAAGATGAAAGAAATTTTATTAAAATCCCCGTTACGACGCACTCCATAACACAGTCACTTCCGTCGCGCTACGTCTATCTACTCCGCCCCGCATATTGCAAAAAATGTATCTGGCCGTGATATCAGCCAGATCGTTAGGGAACTAGTACTTTCGATGAAAATCCTGTATATGGTTGTTAGCGTTGCTGAGATGTAGAGAGACTGAGAGAGAGACGTTTTGCAATAAACTAATTTTTCTATTGCATGGACTTACAAAGCGTGAATTTTGAATATACAACTTATTGGAGGAAGTAATTTACTAAGTAAATAAGCCAAAATGTTTCACTTTTTGTTATCAGGAACCCACAAAAATATTTTCTCTGTAGAAAAATATGCCATTTATTGCCGCATTACGTCTTTCTCTTCACCACGTAAGTAGCTTAGGAGACAGTAAAACTGTAATCGTTGATGGCTACAACTGTCTCCAAAACTGAGGCCATTAGCGACTTAATATTTGTACATTGAGTTAGCAAAGTCAATACCTTATTGTTAATATATTCTATTATTTTAACATTGACATCTCATACTAAAAGTTTTATATAAATGCATACATCTCAAACAAACGACGAGATACAGTATATACCTTGAAAGAGAGGACAAACATGGGTATAATATTTTGGTTAATTTTCACACATTATGAATTTTCTTGCTCCCGGGATTCCTCCATAAAACTGCATTTTGCATAAAGTGCAAGTCGCGAACTTCCGCATCTTGCGTGAACCTGACGTTAGTGATTTAACTCTATACCTGGAAGAACTCCAGGAAATGAAAGTTAAATGTTTAACACGTACTTCTTACCGACAAGGAGAAGGCAGTTACATGTACGGCGACAAGCTACTGTAGCTCGTTGTCTTTTGTTAGCCTTGATCAGATAACGCTGATTTAAATGCCTATTTAGCACGCTTGCTGATTTCGAAGTACAGAAACAATCGGGGCGAACAAAAATGCGCACTTCATGTCGTCTTCCCGTGAACTTAGAAACTCGTTAGTTCTTGAGAAAGTGCACCGTATGGCGGCAAATAGTGAAGGGGAAGACCTCGACAAAGATATTGAATCGACTGTTACTAGCTATTATACTGGAGAGAGTAGGTTCAAACGCTCATGGAATGCTAATAGCGAGGGCTCTAATACACGAAATATACAACTTCGAGCGTGATTTCAAGTGAGTGTATAATGAACACAAATTATCTTGTATGACCATTTTCTACTAGTCTGAAATTATATTTACTTCGGAGTTCATGAGGTGCGGCACTGGCACATTACCAAAAATACAAATACTGAGTTATAATAGTTATTTTATATTTTCTAATAATTGAAATTATATATTATTAAATATTATACATTATTATTGTAATTGATAATAAGCCTAAAAGTTTAGTAGTGTTTAGTAGTAATGTTTATTCTTTACCTATCAATTAATAAGTGTTTTATATTTCCATTTCCATCACCAGAAATCCTTAGACAAGTTTTTCTAAGTATCTTACATACACCCATTACACTTAATCAATTTCCAAATAGAAACATTTTTGTAATGCTACGGGAAAAAGGAAGTTTAACGTCACAACACCACTTATTACCGGTCCCTGGTAACGAAAGAGGGGGTAATGTTCCCATGTATAAATTACTTCCTCTAACGAAGTCTGAATATTTTTGGGTTCTCGAAAATTGGATTACGGCAAAACGAACCAATTCCGAAAAATTGGATTACGGCAAAACGTGTGTTTATTCGTCTGTTCGTCCGTTTAAAGCAGTACAGAAAGCGTAAAATTTACGCTTACCATTCAATAATATAAGATTAAGGAATCCATGCCTTCTGGGCGTGACGTCACAAATACGGCCACCATCAACAACGGTTAAAATCTAGTTGGCATTGGTAGTATCAATAAGTGCAAAAAAAGAAAAAAATTAATAGTATGTCCAAAAATATATCATTCTGTAGGTTAAGATGTGTAGATGTAGATTAAGATTTTGAGGCTTTTTGCCTCATAACTTTAGTTTTTAAGGACCTAGAACGTTTCGTTTAGGAGTTATTTGACGATATAGTTGAGTGAGTGCTGCGGATTGCATTTGATATGAATATTTATATGCGTTTTTATAAAAAAAACATTCATATTTCAAAAGTCAATGTGCAATTCGTCAAAACTTCGTGAAATTATCTTTCTTTAGAGACCTCAATGACAATAAAGATCGGTTGTGTGCGTGAGCCGTAAAAAGTATGCTTAGTACTGAAATAATATAGGAGGAGATAGATATGAGGAAGAAATAACAATACAGAACAAAAGAATAGAATACGTTCAACAATGATTTCTACCATAAGATAAGGTAAAACGAAAAGGATCTAACTTCACCACAACTCCATCTGATTTCATATCAATTGAAAAGTCAAATTTTTCTACAGACTTATGCTGAGCTTCAGTTAGATCCTACATTCCTCTTCACAAAATAAAGAATCTAGATTTCAACTTTTTTGACAAAATATACTGATAACAATATACCAGATGAAATCACTTTGAGGAAACGTTATTTACAAGGTACTTATTTGGAATCTCTTGATAAAATTCTATATCATATTAAGAATAGCAACATTTGAGTATTAATCAATGAAACCACTGATGTCAAAGTCAGATACAATACCAAGGTAATTGTTGGAAAACTTTTTTCTCAGTCGCCTTCAAAGCCGAATATTTTGAACTGTGTAATATTGAAAAGATGTAGCCCTGCATCTATAGCAGGATTTTTCAAAGATTAGATGAGTCTTATGTGGTCAACAGGTGTTTTAAATGAAAACGTTTTGTTATTTTTAACAGATGCTGCTCCTTGCATGGTGAAGGCGGGAAAGGCAATGCAGATGTTTTATCCAAAAGTGATTCATCCAATCCGCCTGGCTCATTCACTTCATAGAGTTGCGGAAACTGGGAAATCAGCTTTCTTATGTAGATGAACTGGTATTACTTGTTATAATATTTTACTTTCTCATACGTAAGAAGAGAAAGTTATGTAATGCTGCGCGCAAAACGGCCAATTTTTGGCAGGAAGGAAATTATAATAGGGCCCTGGTTACGCAAAAGTGCTTTAATCCAGTTGCTAAATTCAGAAAAAAATTCCATTACCCGTGGTGTAGGTATCCATGTTTTGCGTGTCCTTGATGAAGTCGATTGACGACCAAACGTCTGTTTGTCTATCTGTGCGTCTGTCTGTCCATCTGTGAACAACGCTAGCGGCTTCAGCCAATATTCTCCAAAATTGATATTCCCAAAGAGATCGTGCAGACCCCGTGATTTTGAAATTGATATTTTAATTTTTGGGTTGTTTTTATGAATCCCAGATATGAGACACATTAAAATTTTTTAAAAATTGCCCCATCGATTTTTATTAAATTTTCTTGTTCGATAGTCTGAAGGACATTTAAGAAAATGGTGCATGCCATATGTTTGTTAAAAACTATTTTTCCAAAATTTTAAAATTTCAAATTTTTTAGGCGGTGTTCTAAAACTATAATATTAAATATATGTTTTTTCCTTCATTAAATATGTTTTTATAGATAGATTTTCAAATAAGGTCATGTACAATATTTCAAAAATTCGAGTATTTTGCGTGGACTATATGCAATTTGTAATTTTTCTTTACACATTTTTGTCACAAACGGCTCCATTATTTTTGATGGAATTTTGTTGATGGATAGTTTGAAGAACGTAGGTCTTATGTTGGTTGAAAACCCTGATTTTTCGAAAACTGAAAAAAGTTCGGCGTCTTCCTAGTACTAAAATTGTGAAAATACAATTTTTCCCTTTGTGAAAAGTGTTCATCAATGACAAATCTTTAAATAAGACCAAGTTCAACTTTTTCAAAACATATGTATTTTTTGCGAACTATGTGTTATACACAGACAATTTTTATTTTCTTTAAACCACTGTTCTTAAAAATCACACAATGCTTTTGTAATAAATTGGAACTTAGCGTAAAAGACGCTTAAGAGAATGGTGCATGTCTCATGTTCATTGAAATGCGGGATTTTGGGAAAATAAAAAAAAAAATGGGCGTCTTCCTTCTACTACAATAGTGAAGATACATTTTTAAATAAAATGTGTTCATAAAAAGCAGCTCTTCAAATAAGGACACGGAATTTTATGAAAATATTCATAATTTTGTGTAATTTCGCGCCCGCTCGAATTGATTGCGCTTCGTTTTCGGCGACTTCTTATAAGCAAAATTGTGAAAATGCATTTTTTTCGTAATGAAATGGGTTTATCAAAAATAGATCTTCGAAGAAGGTCATATTAATTTTTTTAAAAATATGAGTACTTTTTGTGTATATTAGTGACAATTTTAAACGCCCGCTGCATTGTAAGTCTTCATTTAAAAGATAATGAAACATTTAAGAATGAACTTAAAATACCTTGAAGACATTACGAAAAATAATTGTATGTTTTCGGATTACGCAATAGTGTTCCATAAAGATTGTATTAGCAGAACTTACAGTAAACCACAACAATGGAAAATCAAAAACTGTTCCATTTATGAAAAAAATGAAGCTTTTATCAAGGATAGATAGGAACATTTGTGCCTATTTTTAAGATTATTATTTTTCTACGTTATTTCCAAATTAGTCATTGAGAGGCAAATTATCTTCTAGAAACAGTGTGTTTTCTTCTTGTTAAAGAAAGAAGTTTTTTGATAGACCAGTGTCGTCTTTGTGTAGTATCTGTGCAATCGAAAAAATCGCTCATCCTGAGCATATAAATTTAATAATTAAAATATTAAATATTAATAAATTTATAAATAAATAAAAATAAAATTATTAATAAATTTAATAGAAAATCACAAAACTAATTTTCCCTGAATATAATTAGTAACATAATATAAGAGACAATATACTTCTGAGAACATCGACCACGACACTGTTCAGCTTTCACGACGCTGTTCAGCTACGACGAGCGTGTAGATCAGAGTTTGCCAACGAGAATCAATGACGTCAGAGCACCGTTCCTCTTAGGGCAAGCACTCGGTGAAGCAGTGCGAGCAAAGGGGGGAGAGACGGCGGTGGCGGTCGCCGATTCCAAAAACCTTGTCAGTGGACATTTGCAGGTGTTACAGGCAACATGAGGGGGAAACCATCTACACCCGTTAATTTTCTTCCCGGTTGGGAAGAAAGGTTTCCTTTTGTAGATACTGTAACAATGGCGAAGTGTATGGTGTTTTCGAAAGAACTGCTGTATGTTAAAATGTCCAACTGAGTCCAAATTCTGAGAATTGACACAGCCCCGAATCATGGAATGAAGAAACAAAGCAGATTGAAGATTATGCAAAATAGATTGAAAATCAGGAGGATTTACAACATTCTCAAATAAAATTACATCAAAAATAATCACGTCTGGGGTCCAAATTACCTCACGTGATCCTTTCCAGGTTCCTATTCGTTAACAATAATTGTTTCAGAACGAACTAATTAGTCATATTATATACCATTGTATAAAATAATAACGATTATTAATGTATTGTATAAACAATTATCGATTTTCTAAGCGAACCTTTTCCCCTCACTTCCGTACAATCATTGTAACATTGCGCCCGCCGCCGCTTGGGGCAGTTCTTTGCTCTGCTGCTGGGTTCGGAGCAGGAGAGCGGATTTCTATGACGTCACAGAGCATTTAGTTGGCAAGCGTAAGGATAATTGGCATTACTACGGTAAGGAAATTAGAGTAACATGCACTGAACACATAGACAAAAATGGCAATAAAGATATGACTTGCAAAGAGAGAATGAACAATGCTGTTATCATTGTGAGCATGTAGCGCACTCACGTGATACAACACACGCATCAGAAGAGCTCACAAGTCTCTGTGCAGTTCCTGCAGGCTGGGTAATCGCCAAGACAACGTGGGTTGTAGGCGGCATAGCTCGCATTTGAAGTGTTCACTGTATAGTGGACAACTAACAACTGATTTTTTAGAAACAAAATGGCGTGGCGATTCACAAGACGTTGCATAGTACATATAATGATTCTGGCACAGTAATATTTAACTAATTGACAGCGACCTTGTTGTAAGTGCATGTTACACTATACAGAAGTTAAAACAAGTGTCATCACACGCATTTTATAGATTATTGCAGTGAATTGGTACACACTGTTCATGAGATTACCCAATAACGATAATGCGCGGTAGTCGGCTTTTTAGTTATTATCAGTTCGCCAAGAGTAACGGTAGCGTTTTCATCGGGTTCTCCGTAGCTCCAAGTTCACAAACCAGTGGTCACTCTCTAAGTGTTAAAGAGTAGTGGGTGCAGTGAAATGACCGACGAATACTCATTTAGTGTCTGTACTAAATGCTAAATACCACATACAATAAGTGCGATGAGTTAGTGATTAAAAGTTAATGCTCTGAACTCGCCCCAACAGTGGACAACAAAGTTATTAACGCGCCTTGTCAACTGACCTCCACGCTATCGCAGTGTTCATGGAACAAAGTTTAGACTCAACAGTGGAATAAATTAAAAATGCTATAGGCACGTTAAACAATCCTAAAGAAAGGCGTAAATACAAGCATACAATTTCAAAGTGCACTCCATCCGTCCATAAATAATTAGAACAACTTTAAAAACTACAAAACCTCCAACTTCAGGCAGAGAAACGACGTAAAATGATCCAAGATCGTGAAAAACAGTTACAACAACAGTTTCTTGATCAGCGCATAATTATTCCTCTGATGCAACATCAAGATTTTCAACATACTCCACAGATTCAACATTCTTTACTACCACAGATAAGCAGTCAACTCCACTAACAAAACGTAAGTAGAGAATCAAATATTACGGAATACAACTCTGCCAAAAGACAAAGAACTCATGATTCTCGTGATATGTATAACGTTCCAGTGTCAAATAGGTACGAAATGTTTGCGGAAGAAGAGCCAATGTTATCCCATTAGTGAAAATTTCACCCATACATGTATTAGGTAAAAACTGTAAAGTAGTATTAAATGATATCAGTAGCCAAAAACGACTTTGCCACCAGAACACAACATAATAGAATTAAGGTTTTCTTCACAGACATAGAGGACTTAAGAAACTATAAGAAATTGCTTGAAAATAAAAGTGTCATTTTATACATCTAGAGATCCCACAGCCAAGATTTTACCGTCATGCTAAAGTGAATACCATAATCTCGAAAAGAAATTGAAATATGCGAAGAATTTCACGCATCAATTACCCAGTAATTAAAGCAGATGTGCTCTTCAGTAGGAGAAGATGGGGCAAAGTAGAATTTGCATTTAGAACTCACAGATTTCGAGCCTTTCGGTTCTAGAACAAGTATTTTGTCGAAACGAGTGTTGGCATGTCTGTGTGAAAGTGTCATGGGCTAGCATATCAGAAGATCAAATTATTGCTGTTTTGTCTCATTTTCCTCTCTGCTTACAAAAACGTAAGTAATGTAAAGCATTGTCTTTGGCACAACAATGCAGAAGTACGAAGGTATTTGTTTTAATGTATTAGTTTAATAAGTTTATGTTTCATTTCTTTTGTATTTCCCAAGCAAAACCAATGTTTATGTAATTATTTTAAACCATTTTGTTCTAACGTCGATCAGGATAAAGTGGAACGTTACTATTCTACTTTTCCTCAAAATGTTTGACTGCATATTACTACAACTATAATTGTTTTAGGAGTAAATGAGTTTTATTGAATAAGTGAGGGATATTCCTTTAGCTCGACACGAGCCTTGGCCGACCAGCGGTGGCCCAGCCTCTCGGCCATGGGATAAGTGGTACGTGTAGTTAGCACTAATACATCCCTCCACCGTATAAATTGAACTTCATAAACTTAAGGTGGACTTTCTCATAGTTATTTCAAGTAATTCAAAAATTGATAATAACAATCTGTAAATTCTCATAACTTAAAATCCCGGGTAAGGCTGTCGACTCTAGTATTTTAAAGTTTTTCTGTTCTTATGAGTAAGGGATAGTTTTTGGGATTTCGCTGGGGACATTCCCTGTGAAGAGCACCCCGGATATCACATCGGCGTATCTCGGTCCCTTGCCTTTACACATTTGCGCACGCTATCTTTTGGCACCATGTCAATACATGGTACTTGTACCACTGTTCTGCTGGGGGATCAAGCTCCTCAGTTAGACCCACGGATTGAATACACAGTTGCCTGTTAGATTGTGGAAGGTGTGGTTTGAATCGAAAGGTAAGAGTTGAATCGAAAACCAATTCGCAGGGCCCTCGAGAAGCAGATCGATTGGGGAATATTCATTTTTCTACTTCAAGTAGTTTAGACACTTTGTTCGCAGAAGAATTAACAGATAGACGGACGTTTGAAAAAAGCAATACTTTTTCGGTATCAGGGAATCCAAAACCCGTGTATTTTATTTAAAATTTTGAAAGTCGTTTCCCGACGCATTACATAACTTTCTCTCTACTCCTTATATACATCTGTACAGATTTGCATTTATTACGAGGATATGGCACATATCACATTACATCTTTATGTATACATAGTGTATATGGGTCATTTCATGTCAAATTGCTCAAATTTAAGGAAAATTTGACCTTGATGTCCTAGATTTTTAAACGTTTTTATGAAAAGTATAAACAAAAATATGAAACAAGTGTTTTTCATTTTTTCCCAAATATTATTTTTCGAGATGATATTAATTTTCAAAAAATTTACGAAAATATACTTGCGTCGCCAAAGTTATCATTTTTAACTCATATTGTAATTGTGACAGATATTACTTATAGCATTTAATATCTTGCGACATTAAAGAACAAAAAATGTTCGTCAATTTGATGTACATGTTGAATCCACTGATTTTTTAAAAGTAATTTCTCGACCTATTTCATTTTTATTTATTTTTTAATTTCTAACAACACTCAACAGTTCAAATATTCAAAAATAATAACATTGTAATTTCTAAAAAGTTCTACGTAAGTCTGATAAGTTACAAATTGGGACAACGAGATGATTCTGAGAAATTAAGTTCATTAGAAATGTCTACGTGCTGTTTTGCTGCAACGTCCGCTTGTGACTCACCCTTAAGTACGTGTATAATTTCACACAGCAATGAATAGAAGTATCACTGCACATCTTACTGTGTGCCAAATATATACATATGACATTCATAGCCAATTGAATTCAAATTAAAAAGTGTCAAACGGATTCAATATAGTATTTATTAAACGGACGAAATTTTTATACGAATGAGAGTTTGTTATAATGATAATTAAATTGATATTTTTTAACTGCACTTTACAGAGTTCGGTAATTGATATTTTCATAAAGAAATAAATCTAGGTATTTTCTTTTGTCCTTCTGCTGTTTATAAATATATAATTGTTGCAATAATCCTCCTTCTAAGTATTGTTCAACATTGCTAAAAATATAAAGGTATTGTTCTTCAAATTATCATAAACCCACTTAAATAGCTTCCTGGGCAAATTAATAGGTTCCTGTCAGGATTGAAGGGTAGTTTTTATTGAGAATATTATAGTTGTCCCCCTTCCCCCTTTACACCGCAACGTCTTTTTCCATAAACGTTGCGAGGCGAAAAAATGCCATTCTGCACTCACAGACATCTCTGTGGAAGCATAAACTTGCATCGTTTTGTAACACTTGACCCGTCACGAGAAGAACTTTTGAAAACCAATTTTCCCAATACATATAACTTTTTTTGACAGCAAACAGTAAATTTTTAACTTCTCAAGAATGCTGTTGTAACAACCTTGAACGTACACTGCCTCTGAAAACATAGATGTTAATATTAAGAAAATGCAAATAACTATACTATTGATATTACTGTAATGCTATTTGTGGTTACTAACTTCACCGAAGAACGCACATGTTTCGCGGATTCCTCTGTTTAGTCGAGGAACAGCTCATTCAGTATATCTGAGGAAGAAGACTTACCTGTTTCAGGCAGGCTCTAGAAGTATTAGTTATTTATAAATATATTTAATTGTCGCATTTCATCAAAAAGACATCCATTTGAAACGATATGTGTGTTACATGACATAAGTCTTTTGGTTGCACAGTTGCTTTATGGACGTCACGATGCGTCGTGTCATTGACGCTCTGAAGTTCGAGCAGCGAGTTCGGCGAGCAGCGGGCTGCCTACATACTCTGGTGAACAAACTATTCTTTTAAATGTCATTTATATGTACCCTACTTTGAAATTTGACAGGTCTGTACAACGTTAGTGTAAAAATACATTAGTATTGTTTAAAGTAATTGAAGTGTCGACTTTATGTAAAGATTTGCATTTTAAAAATTAAAATATATTTTAAATATTTAAATAATATGTTAACAAAAATTGTACTTATAACATGAAAGCAATTTTTTTACTTAAATTTAAGTGTAACTTAATTTTTCTGAAGGAAACGGTACTTACACAAAAAATAAACATTAGAGCGCGCTTAATTTTTCGGAAACAATAATTGGCAATATTTCTGAAAGGTTTAGGATTGAAAGGAAAAAAGTGTCACCTGTTTTCAATCCTAGACTTCATAAAACGGTTCAAGTCACTAAAAAACAGTGATGTTTTGGGAGTGTGCGACATTCATACATAGTGAGTAAAAAAACATACATTTTATACGTTTCGTCATTACCGAGGATTTTTTTCAATGCATGCTGTTGAGCTCACTGCGCTATAGGTAATTTAAGCTGTTTCGTTTTCAAAAAGTAATGAATTCACAATCTTCATAATCAGAAATATTACAGACAGAGAAAAATAAAATAAAAATTATTTCTACCCTCATCTTTAACTACTCGCTGGAAACTGCACTATGGTATATCAAATCATTTAGTATATTCTTACTGTGACGTTCGTAGGTGGAGAACTCGATTGTCTAGTTTATCAGTATTTAATGGTAGCTATGGACGCTTAAAGTGCGATGTACAATATGTTCATCTATGTTTTGGCATACACAAATGCAAAGTACAGTAAATCGTATTTCACAACACTGCAAAGGCTTGTAAATAAGTAATATATTGTCAATTATTTTTAATACACACTTTTTTATTTTAATAAATTTAAATACACTAAATAAAACAGTTTTGATTAATAAGTGAAAACGATAGTAGCGTAAAATTCCAATAAACGTGGAATACTCTTCTTGTGTTTGGAAATGTTTGGATTCTTAAGTTAATGAAAACCTCTTTCAAGACCTCTTTCTTCGTACAGTTGCATCCTATATTTCTGGAGAGTGTATGAATGGAAGTTTTCAAGAGTTTTTGTGCAGAGACATGACATGTGGTGTGATACGCATCACATCCTCAAACAGGAAGCAAGCCTAATAGAGCCGTGTGTTATGAATATGTGAACTGTTTTCTTCTACCGTTAAATATTTCCTTCTGCCCTTAAAAAATATTCTGTTGGATGTAAACCTAAATATCTCACATCTGCATATTACATGTTTGAACCGAACTATAAGCTACTGCTTATATGCTTAGCTAATATTGAACATTACATTGCATCAATTTCTAATAGGAATTTAAAAATATGATTATCAATTTAGATGAAAGAAGACATACGACAAAAATAAGAGAAATCACCTTGCATTGACAGCGTCCCATTAGAAAAGATCAGACGCTCAATTAGTTATTTATATAGATATATATTCAGACCCGAAAAATGAATGATTTTGGATGAGGTGATTATTACTCGCGCAACTTTTCTTGAACGATGGATTGAAGAAATGCGGGTAGAGTGGGGGTATTAGTTACGAAATCGGCCACTAGATTTTATGAAGCAATGCCAATCTCTGGAGAATCAGTCACGCCTTCGTAACATTCTCAATAATTTGCGTTCTAACTTTATCAGGAGTTCGAAGTATCTCCTGTAATAAATTCTACCTGCTTCGGTCATTTCTTTAGATTTTTGGAGAAAATAACCGATAGAAGTTCTCGTCTTCAAAAGAAAATTGTTTCAACTTCGCGCCAGTGAAGATGGTTTGGAATGTTGTCATCAGTACTCGCTGCGAGCTTTTGCCTTCATCTGTTTATTGTGCCAGAGAGGGGGGAGGCAAGGTCATCGTTCAAGAAAAGTTGCGCAAGTAATACCAACCAAGGTGTAGTGGTGTGGAGCTGAACAATTTCGGCCGAGTTGCGTACAACTATTTTTTTGTATACTCATCTCTCAATTTTAGGTTTGAACAGAGTTTTTACAGAGATATCATTTATACCATGCGGTTTCGTGGTAGATGCAAATGCTATTGTACATTATCGCCTTTGAAGTTGTCTGTACTGTCACAATTGGTAAAGCGTAGAAAATTTGCGGCTTGTTTTGGCGATTTTTTCGTAAGTATGGAGTTCGATATTTAAAAGATTATAATTGAGGAAGCTGAAGCTGCTTCTGAGAGTTTACTTCCTCAAAAATCAAAGGATTCATACGAAAGAGAGAATAAAATCTTTTTAAAATGGAAAAGAGAGAAACATGTAATCGTGGTAAATGAAATAACTATGGTCGCATATCTCTATGAAAAGATATTACATTTTCATAAGTAAAGCTAATTTAATTGGGCAAGATAACTAACTTTATTTTTACAATAGTCCCAGACAGTTGAACCGTCAATATTATGGAGAAAATATACAGTGCTGAAGTCAAACGTAGGTATAAAAGAAAACAGATGTCGTAGAGTATCACAGAGTTAAATCAATTTTGAAGCGCGAGTCTGAAAAATATGAACCTAAATAATCGAAATTCTTAGAAAAGAAGAGATAAATACATTTATGGCGTCAGCACCAGATAACGTGAATTTATTAATAAAAGTAAGTAATATAATATTTCTTTCCTAATATATTTGCAATTTGTTGAGTTAAGATTCACACATATGGTGGCATTTAGGTGGCTTTGATTATTGGTGACGCAGGTGCATACAGATGAGAACTGTATAACCTGAGAACATAAAATGAAGACAAAGATTGCTCTCTAATAATGAAGCTTTGAAATACTAAAACTAACTTTTGACGAATGTTTACTGCGACCGTAGAATGTGATGTAATTAACCCTCTACATCTTCATCGAAAGTATGTTACTATGCTACCAGAACACGCTTCACAACAAGTTTTTCAAATATTGTGATGGCTATAATTTTTCCTTTAATGAAATAAATCCACTAATAAGGAATAACAGAAATATCCATTTATTTATTTGTTTTCAGAGTCGATTATTTTACAGCATACACAGTTAACTTGAATAAGGTAACTTACCGTGTGATTAAGTAAAAAACATTGTGAAAATTCAAATCAAAAATAAAACATTTATTTTTAATATTAAATAATACTTAGAAAAGGAAACATTAACATAGTGAAGAACCTTACAAAAATAACTTAAGTAAAACTTTACAGTCTGTTCGTATTTTCAATATTCTTTTTGCTCTCCTGCACAAGTCGTCAAACATCATTAATATTTTGCCAAATCTTCCAGCTCCTCCAAGACATACATTCCTTGTCGACAATTATGTTATTCAGTATTACTTAAAACTGAACTACGTCTTATATTCCAAAAAGGTTCGTGTCTTGTCTATCACTACGGTGTCCGCTAACGTATCATTTTTATACAGGTAGGCCGTGAACAGAAACATGCATTATATATAGAAAGTCTCTGAATATCTTGAGTCGTTACAATATTATACAAATAATAAGTGCCCAATTCTACCTGTCAGCATTCATAATTTTGGTAAAATGTCTACCACAGTTGCACAATTTCTAAATTGCCTAATACAAATCAGTACACTGGACATAATTTTAGGCAGTCTTCCGCTACGATATTAGCAGACGCTGGAACTACTTTAACAAATATTAAAAGACATGGTGGATGGAAAAGTTCAAAGGTAGCAGAAGGATACCTGGAAGATTCAGTAGAGTATAAAAACAAAGTAGCTAGGACGATCTTGCAAGACGAAAATTGTCCTTCATTTAGGGTTGAGACTATTTCAATTTCTGTTGAAACTCCTAGCCATCTTATATCTGGCAAAGTTCTATCTGGTTTACTGTATTTAATAGGTAATGTACATTGTAGATGCTGATTTTTATATTTTATTTCAACTACCTATATTGCCATCCGAACAACAGAGCATTAAAGAGATCTTGATGATTTTGCGTCTGTGATGAATGTTGTAATAAATACAACCTATATTGTGTCACTGTGATATATTGTTTATAAATGTATAAAAGAAGACTACGTTTATGACCGTGTAATTTGACGCTTTTTGCAATAAAATTGTCGGTTGTTGGCAAGAAAATTACTATGGGAGAGAATTCTGGTGTAGAGTGGATGATAAATGAGCAATAAAATGCATTGTGTGATGAAAAAGTAAATTACCCACAAGACGAAATGGAAACGAAATTAAAATGGTAATATTTTTCAGTATCATAACTATTGTAATTTGCAATGTTGATTCAGGTATTAGTAAGATGCTACGAAGCCGTACGTCTTTAGATGTGTATAATACGGATATGTGAATGGGTATACTTCTCAAATTAATAGTTTTGTGTATACATTATACAAAATGAGTGGATAAAGTCCGAAGAAGATACAAATTCCAAGCATACTTCAGTCTCAAGACGGATGAAGTTGATATTAATTAATACAATGTATCTAAGAAGATAAAGAATGTTACGAAGACGAAGGAAAACGGGTTCATACGGTGTGTACTTTCGAGTTTCACTGTGTCAGTCGTAAATTTATAATTACACGATACCACTTGTCCTAACCTCAATGCATACTTTAGTGGAGACTTCTTTTTGCATTTCTGAGTTAGATGACGATGATCCTTACTTCTCTATTTACATAAAGTAACTTACAGTCTGTGCAACGAGTTATTTCCGACGTATTTTAATGCCAAAATACTTGTTGCGAACACACAAGACACTGCACACTTCAAAAATAACTTTCCTTAGCCGTCGTCATGTGGCTGAAATCAATATTTGTCGGATGAAGTTCGAAATGATTTTTTCATCGCCATTATTACAGCTTAATCCACAGCTTCTGGCGAATGTATAAATGTACCTGACACTGCCAACATTATGTATATTTAGAAACGTATCTACAATATTTACGTGAACTGTATAAAATATTCAGCAAGGGTCAATTAAGTCATGTTTCCTTGATGTCCATTTATTTGGGAAGATAATTCAGTGGATTTCCTGTCCGGACAATACCGAAGAAGACACTCTTTGAAATGTGACTCATTGTAAACAAGAATGGTTTATCCTGATCCCACTTAAAGATGTTTGAAGATCACAAATAACAATAATAAATGCTTGGAGAGGTGTTAAAACAATTACCTAAATGAAAACTACGAAAAACTAGTGGGAATGTTTCGCTCCCTAAAACTTTTCCTCATATCAATTTTATAAGTCAACAATTACCCAGATTTTTAAAAAAGTACATGATATCATTTAATGATGAACAACCGAATGAAGCTATGCAAGAAAACATCCAAGCCACAATAATCAATACGATTGACAAATGGCTTGGAAAATTAGGAGAAATCATAAAATTTCGAATGACAAGGTTGCACGCAAAATATTAGATATGTATGAGATGTGGCTGAAGAAACGTAGAAAAGTTCTACATACTCACTATAGTACGTAAAAAACACCAAAAACATTGTTTCAAGACATTTAGTATTAAGTTTCGAACACTCTAGAACAATACAATTACTATTCACTCTGAACATGGAGTTGAGCTTGTTTCTAAACATGGAATGTAATTGTTTTGTATTGATCAAGATTCGTATAAGTGTATTTTAGGGAAATTTGGCAAAGAAATTGCACTGTTCACCTTACCGTAAAACTATAATGCACTAATTATAATTTTAACTGTTTTTTTGTGAAAAGACACATTATCATCTATTGCGTTTAATAATTACTCGCAAATCGTTGTACAGTCAAATCTGTCTAAACCCAAACCTGTACAAGCTGGAGATCGGATTTAAATGAAACATTTCTCTGGCCCGTGGAGTTATTTCGTATTTTACCCAGCGAGTTCTCGCCTGAACACGGTAGCAAGCGGACGTGCGCCGAGCGCTCTCCTTCACGGGCAACTTCAGTGAGCTAACGTTAGCAGAGTACAAACTCTACGAGTTCAGTGTACAGTAATAGTGACAATGTTTTTGAGTGTCTCCCCTGATACGGGGCAGCACATCGCTAGAGCAGTGGAAGCATTAAATCATCATAGTGAATTCAGTGATATTAATTCAACACCAATGAATGGTCAAGGTACAAGTGGCACCGCGGAGCAAAACAGTGATCAAATTAACTTACAAATGCAACAAAATGCGCAGCAAAAATTAGAGCAACATCAATATTTAATGAATCAGGATTCACAATTGATACAGTTAAATCAACAACAACTACTTATGAGAGATCCAACAGGCTTCTATACAGCACATCACCAGGGCCAGCCCTGGGATCTTCATGGAACACAACCACAGCAATGGACTCAACAACTACAAGGTCCGGGGTCGTCTGAAACAACCTCAAATAAAACCGTGAGTACCCTAGAGTGGCAACAACCTAGAAAAAGAAAAAAACACGCCTATAGTGACCAGTTCATGCCAACTCCCTCGAGTGTTAGTGCGCCCGTGTTTACGCATAAAAATCAATATGCAGCATTAGAAGACAACTTAGAAGTGGAAACTCCCAAAAAGCCCCCCATAGATCATAACATACCGCCAATATTCGTGTTACTAACGAATCAAAGTGTTACTAATGAATCAAAATTAATAGATATTTTTAAACTACAAGTAAAAGACGAGGATTTTACGTTCAAAATGTTCAGCGAGGTCGCTACCGAAAACCATTGAAGTTCACAGAGCAATAATTAAACAATTAGACGAATCCGAGGCCAAATGCCACACTTATCAACCAAAGAAAGAGCATTTCGTGTAGTACTTAGATACCTGCATCCGTCAGCAAACATAGAAGAAGTAAAAGCTGAACGCAAATCCAATGGTCACACCGTGCGTAACATGCACAATCTACTTCATCAAGTAAGGAAAAAGCCGCTATCGCTCTTTTTTTTATAGATTTAGAACCAAGTGCAGCCAATGCAGAAATCTACAACATCGACACACTTGTAAATGCAACGCTGAAGAGTCCCTTATCTCCTTTTGACCTGGAGACGTAAGTAAACACGACAATACTGCGAAGGACAGATACAAATCAGTACGATGAGGCTTATGAGAGAAAATCTATAATCTTTCTCCGAAAGAAATGCGTTTATTCTACTGTTTTATGAACTAGAATATTGTAGATAGCAAAAAGACATCAGTAATGTAGCTAATTGGCAGTCTGGTGTTTAACTGGAAGCAGTCATATTTTGCGTTACTTTTTGGTAGAAATGTTTTTTCGAAATAAAAAAAATCGCTATTTAGTGCCATTATTTTTATTTAACATCAGTATTATATTTTATGTGCATACAAAACGTGCAATACACATAATGAATTTCTACATACATCTGAAATAGATGTTTGTATGATATTGTTATGAACTCGAATAGCATAATCAAAGTCTAGGAACATTTTCTCCTTCAAAATTCGTTTTCGGCAAAGTGTATTTTGAAATTTATTTTAATGGTTTTACTTTATATCTACGAAATCTCAATAACCATAGAACTAAGGCCTCCCACATGATGGCAAGATATCTCAGAAACATTCATCAGAACCACCGTATTTACTTCAGTGTAGACATTGTAAATACAAAGCCTTGTCACATTAAGAATTATTGTAATTGCAGCACATCAACAGTTCCGTCACCTTATTCACATTATATAAATAGCATACGAGAGTATATCCACGCAGTTCCTATTTTATTTATTTATTTCTATCTAGTAGTATAGTACAAATCATTAAGAATTATTGTAATTGCAGACAGTTTCACTGGCAGGAATCACGAAAGTCCTTTTTCTCTGTATTTCTACTTTTTAGCTCTCAATGGACGTTAAAGTATTTTACACGCTCTCCAATAAAATAAATTTAATATTCATAGTGCGATCTACAGAACTTAGTTTCGAAAATTAACATTAGATAGCGCTGTCGGCAAGCAAGGAATGTCCAGGGCCATCAATCTCTCGAGCCAAGTCATTTTCAACACTTCACGTAATGTTTCCAAGAGTGTACATACTTGATGGAATGTAGGTTAAAAATTATGTATACTGTGTAATATAAAAACCCTTGTCGAACAAGAACAATAAAATATTTTTTTAAATGATGAAATATTCAACATCGTATTGTTAAGATGATTCTAATACTTTTCCTCCTGTACTGTATCATAGCAAAGAAAAGTAATAATATCAAAATGCATATTGACTTTAGAAAACAATTGCATATGATACTTGTGAAAAAGGTATTGAAAAAGCAAATAAAAACATAATTGTAGAGCCATTTATTGCAAAAATAATCATACACATGTTAAAATAATGCGTTAGTATTATTATAATAATTCATGTATGAATGTTACAAAGAAGCTGCTATACATTTGTATAAAGCAATATACTTTTGATCTACTTTGAGTACGATCTATAAGATACTGATTTTACCTTTTACAGAACGGGCTAATATTATTATATTATATAAAAGCCTTAATATATTTGTATTGTACGGCAATATTTCGATTTAAGTTATTTGGTCGTTCCACCTTACCTTGTTTTATTAATTCGATGCTTACTTACGACAAAAATGCAATGAATGCAAACAAATGTGTAATAATACAAAGATATGTGTATATTTATTTCTTCTACAATTAATATAGTTACAGTCGATGAATAGGCAATTTTTACGCGGAAAAAAGTAAAATTAAAATGATAATAAATGGATGATAGATAAAATGATGCGTCTTGAATTTATTAATATTAAGAATCCATAAATTGTATGCAAAACTTTGCGCGCGCTGCTGGAAGGCAAGGGCTAAAACTCAGCAGGTTGGGAAAGGCAAGGAGAGCGTGCGTGCTGCACCTCTGCGCTGTGGCCGTGTGGTCAGCGGAAACCAAAGGCGAGGAGAGCGTGGTCAGTGTGCTGGAGCCGAGCGCTCAGAGGGCGCGCAGCTGCACGGGGCGGCGGCTGTGCGCGCGCAGCAGGAACGCGCGTGGGCGGTCGGGCCGGAAGGTGGAGGCGATGAGCACGTATGCGCCTCTGGGTAGGCTCTCTTTGTAGGTGACTGCGCTGCGGCCTAGGTGCTCGTGGCCCTCGCCCCACTCGGGCTTGCCCGCCAGCTGCTCCGCGCTCAGGCGCTGCGCTGCCGGCCCCGCCGCCTGCGCACCAACGAGAATTAGCGCACAGGAAGAACTCAAATGCGAAATTTCAACCGAAAAACTCTAATTGCTGGGCTCTGCTGACGAAAAAAGGGATAAATCTTGATCCTATACTCAAATATAGTACAATTACTTCCTCTAATACGTTGGATAATCAGAATTTATGTGTTGTGAGTCCTTGAAACAGAATAATTGACTGAGGGCAAAACGTCTAATTGTGCGTATGTAGCCAAAGCTAGCTCCTAAGCGTTTGAGTCGATGTTCTCCAAAATTAATATTATTTCATTGATTTAAATGAGCTCTAAGTCCTCTGAGTTTGAAACGGATATTTTAATTTTTGAGGGTACTGTACATGAACTTTGAATACACTTCAACACTATTCAAAATTTCGTCAACAAAGGCGTTTGGGGGCACCACTAGTTGACGTGATTGCCACTTTTCTTACGCACCGAAGATATTCAATTAACAGCTTCACATCAATGTTTCACCATCTCTGAGAAAAATAATTGATTCCTTTTGGTTCTATCCTCTTTGTTCTTTAATGTTCTAACCTTTCATTTGAATAACATATGGATATGTATAATAATTTATGGATTCCGCTTTTACCATGAGTGCACTGTGTACAAAATTATTAGCTGGGATAATATGTAAACAGTACTTCAGAGCAACCGACTATTCGAATAAAGTCTTAACGTATTCAGTTTTGTTACATGGCACTGACATAAGAAGAAATAATTATTATGAGGAAATTATTTTGATAGTGAATAAAATATGAAAAACAAAATCCTCAGCTTAATAGGTGATATCAGATTTATCAATGGATAATGTAAATACTAAAGTAAGTAAATGTACTGCTTTTAAAACATCTCTTAAAGTTCTGTTCCTGTATTACGTAACACATGATTTGGACGAAAGTATTCGATGTTAATAGAGTGTTGCAACATGAGTGTCTTTTAAATCTTTTTTGCGTCGCACGACTAAAAATACTAAGCGCAATGCCGACGGCACATTTCGCTTCGCCTCTCTAATCCTGCCCCAACGTAATGAGGGTTCTTAGGTTGCGAATTGGTATGGCCTTACATGCATCAAATTCTTTTCTTTGTGCATTCGAACTTCAATCGTGTGCTCGGGCATGATCAAACGATTTTGCAAGAAGATTTCGCCAAAATGTAATCTCTAGAGAGGAATAGAGAGTGAACATGTGCAGTAAAGCAAGGTCAGCATTGTCGCAGTTGCAAAGAAATCTACAAACCGACGTGGTTATTGTCGATGGAGACAAAATTTCTGTCATATGAGACAATGTTTAACGTATTTACCATTATCATAATGGAATACAACAGCATTTACCTTCTCGTATTACCTGGAACGGATACGTAATATTATAATATTGCAAATATCTTACGAAATCTTTAGCCATCTCGTGAAACACACTCTTCAGAAAAGAAGCGCGCGAGATTAGAATTTCCAGTTTTTGAAAGCTCATATGTTTAAAGGAGATTCCTATTTCAAAAACATTTTGGAACCGTACTTTACTGTTAAGAATGAAATAGTGATGCCACAAAATGGCAAAGACTTTCTCGCAAAAGTTCGTTTCCAATTGTCTTGGGTTGGAACTAACGTTTTCATTTCCTCCTCCCTCTTCATCTCCCTCCTCTCCTCCTCCCTCCTCCGCCATCTATGGGCGACAATAATTGCTATTGGTAACTACCGCTCTCCTGCGGACAATTCTCGGAGAAGAGCTCACTTGTGCTCCACGAACAGCAAGTCGACATAGCCCTTAGACCTATCTCGGTCCTGAACCATGACATACATACACAAGGTAGCTTTTATCCCCAACGCGGTGCTTGTACCATTATCCTTGATGTTGGATTCCTTAACTACACACAAACATGCACGTTATACAGAAATCTTACATACCATTACCGATCAATCCAAGATATTATGGAAGGATTAAGGTATTGGGGCTGTATAGGATGGGATGTGAATGCTCCCAATACATTGAAGTTCGCGAATTATATTACTGATATCCGGAAAACAGAATCTCCATCAAATTAGCGACAACATAAAACGTGTGCACAGTGTCACGATTCGTCTGCACATAGTCTAGTTCCAGTTTGGTCCCAGTTAGGTTAATCGAGCCCTCGCTGGTTTTCTGTGTGCCCCTGCTGTTGACAAACCACTAATTGCTGCCCAAAACGACGGTGCTATTGGTCGCGTATCGTGCATGCAAAACGTTGTCTTTTGCCACCGGGGACCGAGGCCATCTCAACGCCTCCTTCCCTTTGTGCGATCGATCAACTACGGGATACCAACACCTAAGGAACCTGCGCCGGACCAACCCGATTCCATTTCAAGATCAAGATCCCCTAAGCCCAGTAGCTGTCTTTCCAAAACGCGTAGCCCGATTGCATCCTGTTCGGTTTTCCTCGTAGGTAGAAGAAGGAGATCCGCTGATATCACTGCTTCACTCTTGCATATATGTTCCTTTTAATATTATTTTGTATTTAATTTGTCTTCTTTTGTATTTGTTCTGGTCATATAGAAAGTCTAAGACATGCTTATTATTTTAGTATTAAACTATATTGAATATTATTAATTTATTAAAACTTATTCCTACTAATACCGTGGGACTGCTCCAAGAAGACCATGCCTATCACTAAAACTATGCAGAATTAAGACATTTATATTTTAGTTTGATAACTATAACATAATTCTGCCCCGTTCACCTCTATTCGACGTTCTCTCTTTAATTATGCGAGAACATTTACTTGCGTTCCTCATGGATGGAAACTTAACTAGTACTACAATGCTGCCTCTTTCTCCCTCCCGGAACACCGGTCGGGATGCAATCGTGCAACGTTTCCTCAGACAGACAACGAGAGAGAGGTTTAATAGGGGTGCGGGTGTCAGAGAAAGTGACCGCGGGTTGCAATCGGGCGATGCGCCAGACCTCAGCCCCTGCGAGGGCGACGGCACCGACCTTCTGCATATCAAAAGTGCAGTTACAAAGCCTTACGAGAGAACATTCGCGACCACACAATTACATTGCACAAGGATCTAAGAAACGGATCGCTATTTGTTGTAAAGGAAGCGGTTCGCGAGCAAGTCCTTATCTAATGTGTTGTTAAATTAATCTCTTTCACTAGTTTTCATTAAATGGTATTTAACAATAATGAACAACCTGTTGAGCTCCCTTATTTCTATTTATCTAAAGAATGACTGTTTTTTATGAATGTTACCCTTTGTTCCAGTGTTGATTGAAAGGTATATCGCTATTTATTATTTACTTTTGTATGTTTGTGTTTTCAGTTGTTATTTACAAGAAAACAATCCCTGTAAAGTCAGTTATGCTAATGTGTGAAAATATTGAAAAGAAATATGTTTGTAATTCATGCATACCTATAAGTTGAATGTGCATTACCCGTTACATTCCCCGCCTATTGCAATGAAGTAGGCAATATTAATGAAATTAAGGTCTGCCTATTTTGATTTCGCTGGTAAGACATCACACATCACCCATTTACTTTTACGTAACACCCGAACTTCAGATGCCCAATAACGAAATGTTAATGTTCTACTGGTTCCACGTCTAACTGGTGGGTGGTTTTTGTATTTGCTGAATGTATTTCCTTTCTGCGCGTGGATTTGTTGGAGCTTCTTTGAGGGGCAACGTCATTCATCTGGGCGCGCGTTGCGCAGTGGCTGGGAGGTGACCGCCACTCCCGGATGCAAATTGCGCAGCCGGATCCCTCACGCGATGGCAGCCTCAGCCGACGCCTACTCGCATACGCATTCATTTTTGCTTTCTCGACTTAAGAAGGCACTCCTTAAGAAGAGAAAATTGTGTAATGCTGCAGGAAAAAACGGCGGACTTTCGACAGAAAAACTATTGTTGCCGGGCCGAAACGAGAGTGGATACATCCAATTGCTAAATGTGTAAGAAAAAAATCTTCTAACACATGTTGTAGCCAGAATCTATGTTTTTTTGGGTCCTTGATACCGAAAAATCGTTTGAAGGTAAAACTTGTGTTCGTCTGACTGTCCGTCTGTCTGTGAACAACGCTAGCAGCTAAACCGTTCAGTACCAGTTCAATTTTCTCCAAAATTGATATTCCCCAGTCGATCTGGCTGATGTCGCGGCCTTGGAAATTTTCAAAATTAAAAAAAAAAGGTTCATTTTTTTATTGAATGTTGTTGTTGGATAGTGTCAAGGACATTTAAGAGAATGGTGCATGTCTCATTTTCGTTAAAAACTCTTAGTTTTCACAAACTGCAAAAATTTAAACTTTTTTCAGCGTCTACCTACAACTACAATTATGAAGATAGAGACTTTTCCCTAACGAAATCTTTGTTTATAAAATAGATTTTGAAATAAGGTCGCGTACAATTTTTCGAATATTTGAGTACTTTACGAAAATTTTGCGTCAAAACACCGTCGAGAAAGTATGTGCTGTTTTAGCACTAGTCTTGTTCTGGTGAGTAAAGAAAGCACGCAACGTCGCGCAATGGAAATCCGCTCTTTATGGCTGGAACTATTTTTTTCCGTTTTCTATTAACAAACATCGATATAAATGAGTTGTAACAAAAAGTGTCTAATAACTCGTAATCACTCATATTCACTTCATAGTGGTCTTATTTAACATAAATTTTTATTTTTAGAGAATGGAAAGTATTTAAAGTCACTCGACCGATTACATAAGTAAAAGTCGACATCGAACATCGGATAAACATCGGACGTTTCACTAACTGTTAATGAAAAAAAATTAACCACCTGTTTAAGAACTATGCGAAGTTCAGACGTGTCCTCGAAGGGTGAGAATTTCGTTCGTCAGGAGAATACCACCTCCGCTTGGCTGCACTTTACCTACCCATCGGACTAGTACGAACCACTTTGCCGCAAACACTATTTCTATTTCAATTCTAAGTATCATCTCTTGCTCTGCCTTAGATGCTAATGAACAAAAATAGTCCCTGCCCTTTTTTGAGATTATAGTTTGCATTTAACTTCCTACTTCTGAAGTAGTTTAGCGTTGCAGCATTTCGAATTTGTCTTAAAAAGACATTGATTGTCTTGTACAACGGAGTTACTTTTAAGTCCAAGATTAAGAAATAGCTTTATTTCCCTTTCTCAAAAAATCACTTCTGAGTCTCAGTGATCAAAGAACATAAACGGTGATCTCAGGCCGGCGAGATCTCCCGTCCCAACACACTGTGATGTTTGTGTTTGTATTAAAGCAGACAGTGTACAAAGTAAGGTCCGTCACAATCACGAAGTTATTGGTGATGATTAATATTTTCAATGCAGGAAATGAAGTTTAGTACAAGTTATTGAAACCATGTTTCGTTGTTTAAGGGTACAGAAGTAAACGCAGCAAGGAAGACCATGCGTTCGTTATGTACTCTCCCGGGAACTGAGAAGACAAACTCGCCATGTATTACACAGCTTTGAGGTTAACAACCTAAAATTTGCCGGCAAATATTTTTTATCAAAAATGTGACCAGCGAAAACAGTATTTAGTTATTACTAAACATTAAAGAAAAACATAATTAGAACTTTGTGCATCGAAAATAAATAGGTCATTTTATATACATCATTTCACATTCCTCGTGGAAAGTCAAGGTTCATTCATAATTCATACCTCGTAAATGAAAAGTGCGATATCTTCGAGGCAGCGACACTTCTGTCTGTCGTTTTCTTGGATGAGCTCCAGCACAACGCTGCATTCATCATCCTCTTCATCTGCAACGACAGAAGGTATGGTTTTCAAATGAAGAAGAGTTGAGGTCATATATGCAAACACCTACTCGTACAAAGCCTGACAATCTGAAAACCGTACCTGCTTCGTTCACAATCAAAGAGAACTGCGGGTTGGTTGCAAAAATTTTCATGTCGCTTTGGTTCCCTCCAGCGCTGATTCCTTTTTCCCATGATCCGTGAAGCACTTCGCACTAGAGCATGAAAGTCAATAATTCAGCTCGTTGCGTGAAAATAATACGCTTATTTAACTACACAATAAAATAACTTTAATCTATCTGTACTAAACATTTCCTCTGACTGTAAATATTAGTATAGAATAAGATAATTAAAAGACTAAATTCAACATTTTGAATTTAAAACAGACATTTTCAACACTACCCTTAGGGTAATGACTTCGAAAGTAAGGATGCAAATATTTTTGTGATTTACTGAAGCATCCGTTTCCTGCTTTCTTAGAGTTCTATGAATTAGTTACATATTTGGCGTCATCCATTTCCACAGGTTTCTTCGTGGCGAAAGTAATGTGTTTGAAGTTGCTAGTGAAATCGTTCAGCTCCATCCAGAATTCTCCGTCTTCCTCCACTTTGAACTCCATGCTGTCCTTCGTAGGCTGATCGATCTCGTCCCATCGAGAATCACTGGCCCGCAAGAAATAAATTAGTTTCAATATTTCGGAGAAATAAAAAGGAAGTACACATTACTCCAGAAAAAACCGTACAAGATTGAATACATTTGTGGTTTCTTGCAAGCCATTGTGTGTATTTGGAAGATACGGAATTTTATTAAATTGACATTCTTTTCAATTCACAATGAAACAAAGTTATAATACAAATACTTTTAATATTGGGGCAAAATCAATTTTAATAATAAAATAATAAAGCTCAATTTCTAGCAATCAAAATCAATTTCTAGTTCCAGATCGACAGCTTCATTATAATCTAGCGTGACCAATTAAGTATCTTTAGTAACTATTCCCCCCCCCCCGGATGTGCCAAGATACTTAGCGCACGGCAAGCAATTCTTACTGAATAAACTAACTAAATGTCATTCGGCACATACTAGATTAAGAATTTTTATTAACTAGGGTGAATTTGAACTTAACAAGCCTAACGTAAGGTTACGTCGGTGTGTGTGAGAAAAGACTAGGCAACGGGAATTTCATCAATCAATGGTACTAACCACTAAATGATTTGGGGACTCCTGAAGATCCATTATTAATTCCGAAAAATTATATACTTTTTCTGAAAATCAATTGCAAAATTTAAAAGAAAATAAACATTTTGGGATCCTCTGAAATATGATTAACAAATAATTGAGTAAAATTTAATTACGTAAAATTATGAAAATAAACCCTGCGGAATTATATATTTTAAGCATTCAGAAACGCAAAGTTAGAAAGTAATATATACATTCAATATGTCAAAAGTATCCTCCCATACTCTAGATGAGCCTATTTATGGTTTTCCTGAAAAGATACGATTTCACTTCGCAGACGAGTGACGGGTATTATCGTGCACCACGCCGCAAACCGTAAAATCACAATTTAAATTAGCACTTTGCATTTACTCCCAATTTTATTGGGACTCTTATTACTTATCGTGAATGAATCAGTTCCACGAGAGCATGGTGAACGACAGCACCGCCGCGCGCAACGTGGCCTCATAGGATGCCAAAATGTTTCAGTGAAAGGTCTTGTTCGAGAGTACGCCATTTTATCAACAATGTAATTTTAGTATCATTTGGCCGCGCACGTGATCCGCGACAGGCTGACGCGCGTTCGCGAGAACTTCCGCCCCTCGCTCTCGCGGCGAGGTTCGCGCTTCCTCTCTCAAACCAGCGCTCACGGTGTGCAATAATCGTCTCTGCTTTCAACAGAATTCCATTTAAAGGGAATAGTATACCCTACCAAACTTACAACAAATATACACTTGCATTCCAAGTACAAATGACTACTTTCAGATGCAAAGAGGGAAATAAGTATTCAGAGGAAGTGAACGTATCTGTTGTTTTTCAAGGCTGTTGAAAATAGAAGCAAAAAGATAATTTTAGATACAAAAACATTTGCAAGCCGGGATCCATTGTGACCTCAGATTGTTAGAGAAGTGATAATTTGTCTGAAGGATAAAGGTGATCGGCGCCATCTGCTTTTCAAGGACCAAAAACTGATGCATACCACTTGAAGTGTAAACATCACTTGCTTCGGCGTGGCATTAAAGATCAATTTCACAAACCTATCTACATGAATACATGAAGAGAAAATTAAACATGAAAATAATGATTTACAATGCATTGGCAGCTTTAACAAGTGACCATTTAATATATATATATATATATATGTGTGTGTATATTGAAACGACGAACGTTTCTGTATTAGAACAATTAAAATTGATCACTAATTATAATTAAAATAAAGTACTGGAGCTGATCAGCGCAGTAACGCCGCCTCCGCCGCCGCCACCAACGGTCAAATCGGGGGGTAAACGGCGAGGCGAGCACCGGTTAGAGGGTAGTGCGCGGAGAGGCCTCGAGTGAAGCACGAACGAGGCAGTGCTGCGTCCAAGAGATTAATTGTCGTTGTTAAGTGCAGTTCGGACTGAGTGTGGCCGCTGAGTGTGGAATCAGGTTGATAAGGATTAACAACAGATGATTAGTGAAAGTGGAATTGCGCACCAGAACTGATATAAAAACAATAAGACAGGAAATCGTGTGCCCGATGGACTCGTGTCATATCCCTGGATAATATAACAGTGGGCAGTACTGTACGGACATCCGCGCAAAGTGGAGAAAGGTCGCTGAAAGACTAGAACTGCCGACGAACATCAATCACGCGTCGTGCGTTCCAGTACCCGTGAGACATTATTCGTACGGCTGAGGGTGGACCCGGCGAATTCATCGGCCGTTACGGTGGGGCCAGAGGAGTTGGACGCCGAAGGAGAGCGAATTCCCGGCGGACTTCGGGGGCGACCGAAAATTGCCGAAGACACCCCGCCCGTTGCCACGACGGCCCGGTCGCCCTAGAGGAAGCAGGTGGTTTTTAAAACATCAAGGTAGCGTTGACGCCGTGCGCTTGTTTCCAAGGCCTGCGCATTCCGATTTGTAAATACTATTGTAAGCGTGTCTTCTGATCATTAAAATATTTAAATGTGCCAAAAGAATTTATAACGGATTATCTTCCTATGCTACGCCAAATTCCTGGAGACCCATTCACGAAAATGTACCTGTCCCTTGCGTAATTATTTGCCCGTGAAAGAACCGCTTCCCAGGTACGACACCAAAATATATATATATATTATATATATATATATATATATATATATATATATATATATATATATAATATAATATATATATATATATTAAAAAACTCCCACGACAAGAGTTCAATAATTTTGTTTCTCTATTACTTTAAATACAGCGTGAGCGCCGGACGAGAGCCGAGACGCGGCCATGTCGCGAGAGCGCAGTACGTCTCATCCACGTCGTCGCGGCAAGCTTTTTTGCGTTGTTTATAAAACTTGAAATTGCGATGTTATAAACACTGCGTGGCTTAAAAACTGCGTGGGAGTTAACGAAGTTACAGTGTTAGGAAGATCAAAAGTGTAATAATGAGATTTTAGTCGGCGTACAGACATTACGTAATTAGGGTGCATGGGCTAAGAAGTGTGTACGGAGAAGAGACAGCGTGAAAACATCCTCTTTATATTGCA
This sequence comes from Gryllus bimaculatus, assembly GCA_017312745.1. Classification (NCBI taxonomy): domain Eukaryota; kingdom Metazoa; phylum Arthropoda; class Insecta; order Orthoptera; family Gryllidae; genus Gryllus; species Gryllus bimaculatus. The sequence continues at coordinate 5,642,102 of BOPP01000008.1, read as the reverse complement.
AGCTCCTTATGTAAATGTGTTGGGTAAGAGATTTGAAGCGTAATCGATTGTGCATTGATCAGAAAGAAAATTAGGGAAACTATTTGTATTTGGATAAAACAGTTTTTCAAATAATTATCATAGTTCTTCCAAAATTTACTTGTTTAGGCAAAACATATTCAATTGGCAACAACCGCCCGTTTGGAAGATTTTAGCACTATTAGATGATTTAGAAGATCTATTTTTTCATGATTCATAAACATTTGCAACTATTTTCCACAATCTACTAAAGAACTAAATAGCATTTGTCCGAATATCCGAGATATACTTTATACGATAGCCATGTCTGTTCAAAATTCCCTCTTGAAGTTTGATTTTGAATAGATTTTATCTCCAATGGTCGCTAACCCACAAATTAAAGTTAATATTAGCACACGGAAAATAGGAGTAGTATTAATCGCAGAGTAACTGCCTTTATTGAAAAAAATACATAATCCTTTTCCTTCACTAATACTTTCAACGTAAAGAAGTTGAATAATTTGCATTCCAGTTTTTCCAATGAAGAAATCGTCTTAAATCCATCCCTTTAGAAAACCATTTTTGCTTCTCTATTCAATCTAATTTTGTGATTTCTCTTTAAATGAAACATATAGCACCACACCACATTGAATGGCTTTCCACCAGTGTATTTTCAAATAGTAAACGAGTGGCAAGAAAAAGTAACTCTGTGAAGCAAATTGCAGAAGTACTCACCCGTCGCTCCACGCGCCGCTCCACTCGGTGTCCGGGCAGCGGCCGAGGGTTGCGCACGCGCACTAGCCGCACCCCTCGCCTGCCCCTTTGCGAGGCGCACGCGCCGCGCCCCCGTCACGCTGTACGAGTGTCCCGCCCCGCCAGCCCCTTCTTGAACGGACCCTGCCACACACGCGTGCGCTTCAGGCAACGCTTTGAATCTGGCCGGCACCTTGCGGAATGAACCCCCCTTCATTCTCTCTCTCCTCTCTCTCTCTCTCTCTCTCCTCCTCCCTCTCTCTCCCTCTCTCTCTCTCTCTCTCTCCCTCTCCGCTCTCCTCCTCCTTCTCTCCCAAGATCCCTCTCTCTCCCTTCCTCTCCTCTTCTCCTCTTCTCTCTCTCCCTCTCTCTCTCCTCTCTCTCCCCTCTCTCCCTCTCTTCCTCTCCCTCTCTCTCCCTCTCTCTCCCTCTCCCTCTCCCTCTCCCTCTCTCTCTCTCTCTCTCTCTCTCACACACACACACACACACACTCCCCCCCACACACACACACACTCTCTGTTTCGGCCTGGAATTGAAGATCAATTAAACATACATATCTACACGAATACATGAAGAGAAAATTAAGCATGAAAATACCTACATACATATACGCAATGCTCGAAGACAAATGTGGGCAAGCTGGCCGATGTGTGCGAGTGCGATCAGAAACAGCGCGTCAAGTCTATTAGTCCATTAGTCTATTAGTTCAAGATTTAATCCTTGATCCAAGTTGGCGTGTTGTGTCGATATTTTTTAATTTTAATGCGTAATCTCATTTGTTTACTATTAATACTTGCTCTTGAGAAGTGTTACAGAAACAAATTAACACTTACTTAGTGCATATTGTGATCACCCAGATTTTCACCGTATTGCGATTATCCAGATTTTCACCATTGAGAATCTCTTCATCCAGCAAGTAGAGTTCTTCTTTGAGTTATTTGAAATTTTGGTGCTTTGAAAATGTAATGGAAAAGTGTAAATTATTGACTTACTGTTTTAAGATGGGTTAATCCTTAGGAAGTCTAGAGTGGATTTTAGATTTTAGGGCATCAGATGTTACAGGTTATTGAAAGAAGTTTTGGCAAAGAAGACTAGGTAATTTTGAGTAAACCCTTAGAGAGACACAAGAAGTGGGTAGACAGATTATTAAAGAATTTATATTTGTAAAATTATGAACACACCAGTGCGCAATTACGTTTGTAAAATCTGTAGAGATCTAATGCTGCGCCACCTCAGACTGGCCAAGCATTCGATCGAAAAACACGTAGCATCATGAAGTGTTGTCTTCAAACGAAGAGACGATTTCCTGCCTATCATAATGCACTAGAATCTCGAGTATCTTAAAGTTATGAAGTCTAATAAATAACAACATTGGTGCTTCTCAGCTTTGTACTGGTCAAACGAAACAAAAAATGCCGAGTTAATCTAGGGCCCTTAAAAACTATTCTGTTGAACGTTTATCTTATAATTTTTCTCAAAATTTTACGCCTTTTCGCCGGTATATTTGTTTCCATTTGAGCATGTTATCTGTTATTTAGGTGTACTGTTTCATGTGCGTTGTAGAAATTACAGTATTATGTGTATATACGCAACGTCGAGGGAATATCTTTTGCAACTCATTTGCGAAGTTGTGTTCATAACACTAATCATGTGTGCCGCGAGCGTGAAATGTGATCCTACCTACATCAAGCTCTGCCAGGCCATTTACTTTCCATACGCCGTGGTTGACTGTACTCATTAAAGCTTAATGAAACCCACTCTATCGAGACGTATAATATTACGAGTAACGAGGCAAACGTCTGTAGACTGAAGAATGTTTCATAATGATAATTTACAAGACAACTCATGGGCCAGTGTCAACAAAGTTTGATGATGAGAGTCAAGGGCAGTGAACAGTGACACATGAAGAGAACGTCTCTGGAGATAATAAAGAAGGAAAAGAGACGGAGAAAAAGGGAGAGGAAAAGAGAAGGAAGGAAAGAGATGGAGAGGCAAAGACAGGCAAAAAAGAAAGAGAGGGAGAGGGAAAGAGAAGGAGTGAGAGAGACAGTCAAGCAAACAGACTGATAGAGCAAAATGCAGCTGTTGTTGGAATGAACATGTTTGTCAAGGAACCATCAAAAATACGTTTGGTTTAAAGGAAGTGCGAGTTACCACGGCCATAGCGAAAAAAAACGAAGGAGAGAGGGGTTGATGCAAACTGAATGTTCTCACAATATTTTTATCTAGTAGTTTTGCTGTAAATGAAAATAAATATGGTCCATTCTTCGTACTGAAAGTGTAAGAAAAATGCACATGTAATTTAGTTTATAATATTTGTTTTATTATTAATTTCATACCGTAAATGATTATTTAACATAATAAAAAAGGTATCTTACATTCCAAACAGTGTTTTTATTATTTAAGGTCGCATCAACATCTAGGTCATTAGCGCCCTCTACTGCGTTTAACAGTATCGTAACTGTGAGAATGACACGATATAGGATGATGATAGGGGTGAAAGGACGAACACAAATACAACCGTGCCCGTGGCGGGACTCGAACTACGCGATCCTTTGGTTCGAGATCGCTATAGCACTACTGCTTTAGCGATCTCCCCCATCCATACAATTTAAAAGAGTGTATTTCAATATTGTATCATTTCATCATGTGTTAATGGTGTTGCTTTGATTTAACTCATTAAAATGGGAAGTTTGAAACAAAAAGTTCATCTGAATGTTACTAGCTGTTGCAGCGGAGTAACTGAAGTTTAAACGATCTATACGTTCGAAATTGTTATTTAATAGAGTTTTACTCTATGAGCAATAAACTAGGTTGATTGAATATCTCCCTCTGCCGCACTGTCCATTTGATGTCGAACTAATCTGAGTTTTAACGGGTAGTACATTAATCATAAAGTAAAAATATTTAATAAGCAAAATTGGAGGTGTAATATGTTATTTTCCAGAAAACTATTAAGGAATATATTTGTTACGCTGAGTCTATAAAGGAAGTGTTCACTATTATTGCATTATGTTCTCCACAAATGTGTATGAGGAATAAGAAGATTTATTCATAGAACACAGTGGAATTTTTTGCAGCTGAAACATTAAATAAAGTTCCTTGAATTCTCAACTTCGACCACGCTGCAAAATTCAGTAGCCTGACCTTTCAGCCGCAAAGAGTGTAGGCAAAGTTGGGTTCATGTATGGAAACTGCATCTCTGACCTCACGCCGCGCCATGTAACATCATCCAGAGGCACGTAACGACATAATGTGCTTACCGTGTGTGCGATACCCGCGATTTAAGACTTACATTAGAAGTAATTTTTTTTTAAGAAAGATCTCATGGCAATTATCTCATGAAGCCTAGAATTTTTTAAGGCTGTTTAGTCTGGGTAAAACACTACCGGGTGTGCTGTGAATACGTGAGTGAAAGGTCAAAGCTCACTCTGTGATGTAGCGAAGAAGTGCTGCTGTGACAGCACATACTTTCTCGCGTTAGGTTTAACTTCGTCAAATTTAGAAAATTCAGAGAGTTAAATCAAAATCGAACCTGTAACGTTTACTTTTTCGCCCTTCTGCGGAGAAAAACGGCGAATTTTCGGTAGAACCCTTATTGCCGGGCCCTGGTAACGTGAGTGGATAAATCCAGTTGCTAAATTTAGAAAAAGATTCATCTAACACGTGGTGTAGCCAGTATCCGTTTTTGTTGGTCCTTGACACCGAAAAATCGAATGATTGCAAAAGCTGTCTGTCTGTCCGTCTTTGTACAACGCTAGCGTTCAGCCCATTTTCTCCGAAATTGATATTTTCAAATTTATCTTGCTAATGTCGCGGCCCCTTGAATGTGAAACCGATATTTTAATTTTGGGGTTACTTTACATGAAGTCCTTGGAATATTATCAAAATTTTCAAAAAAATTGCACCATCGCTTTGTATTAAATGTTGTTGTAGGATAGTGTGAAGGACGTTTGAGAGATTGGTACAGGTCTTTGAAAACTGATTTTTCACAAAGTACAAAACATCAAATTTTTTGGACGTTTTCCTAACTACATTTTTTTTGTGAAATGTGTTCATCAAAACAGTTCGTGTTTAATATGTCGAATATATGAAACGAGATATATAATAATATTCTTTGCGTACTTTTAGATGAAACATAGGCGCTTTTAAAACACCTTTCAACAATTTTCATACAAACGGCTTCAAAATTTGTCTTTCATTTTATTCTCTTATGTAGCAAATAACTGTTATGATAGTGGTATTTTTGACGCACTCTGCATTTCCGAAAATTGCAAAATATTCGGAATAGTAAATTCGAATTTCGAACGATTCGTTTCAGGCGTTGGCTTTTGGGAAATAGCAAATCCAGAGGTTTTAAAATTCTTCGAATTCATCCCATTATTTTTCGGTAATGATGATTGTATCACGTAGATAATATTTTTATGAAAGGAAATAGGTTGAAGGAAGGTAATAAATTTTAACTTAGAACTAACAAACGTCTATAATTTAAAAAGTTTTAGTCGCTGATAATAGTGTTATAAAATTGAAAGCGACTTCAAATCATTCATGGTAGGCGTGTGAAAAATTATGTTCGTTTCATTTCTAAAAGTAAGAAATGTCTTCTCGTCCTGACAATGAAACAATTACTGCACATGAGCATGAGAGTCTATTTGTTTGAATTAGATTTTCTCAAGTGATTACTGAGATTTTATTATGTCAGAATTTACAATATTTTAATATTACATAACTACTTTCAATGATGAATGAAAGTATGTGCTGTTGCAGCACATCGAGTTTTATCACAGCCCTTGCACTTAACGAGAAAAATATGAAAGAAAAAACTGGAGCCACTTTAGGAAATATTTTAATTGCCATTATTTAACCCAAAATTACGGGAAAAACTCCATATTTTAAATAATGTACACTCCATTACTTAAATATTAAATTTTTGCAAAAAGAAGTCTTCCAGAATGAACTTTCCATGTAAAGTAAGTAATTAACCCTATAGTCTGTTAGCGTCTATTTTCGACAGGACACGATCGGCAATCAATGATTGTTCATGTACGGGTCGATGTTTCGTCCGAAGTTGCCTAAAAAATAGAGGCAAATGAGACATGTGAAAGTGAAAATAACTAGGATATAAAATATTTCCCGCTGTTTTTATTGGCACAACATGATCCCTTTCTATCCCTCTATATGCCTTACAAGTTTGCAATGTTTCTCCTGAAACAGCCTGCATAATACGTCAAAATAAGGTAATAAATTCCAAGCTTTTTTTGTTTTTGTTTTTCTTAAAAATATTTTAGATTTTCTCTTCTAGTCAATTATTTCTAAAGGAAACAGGTCTTTATTAAAGAATCTACCACTTGTCATTAATCACGAGCGTACGTGCACACGAGGCAAGATAGGATGTCGAGCGTGATGAGTGTCTTCCCGTTGAAGGCATGGACACAGGTGGCCTAGTAAGAGTATATTTCTATAGAGGAGTGTTCCTGTCAAATTCAAATTATCGAGCGCGAGCGCAGTGGCGAGCGCAGTGGCGAGCGCAGTGGCGAGCGCAGTGGCGAGCGCAGTGGCAGCAGGCGCATTGAGCGAGCGCAGTGCGCGAGCGCGAAGTGGCGAGCGCATAGCTAGCAGGGCGAGCGCATGACGCGGCGCAGAGCAGCGCAGTGAGCGCGAGCGGCGAGTGGCGCAGCGCAAGTGGCGGAGCGCAGTGGGAGCGCAGCTGCGACGCGTAGCGCGGTGTGTCACCGTGCGCTCGGCAGGTGCCATGCAGCGCGTGACCGGCCGGCGTACTCCCGCCCTCCAGTACTTGAAGTAGACCCTCGGATCCGCAGTCGAGCAACAGTCTCGTCTTGCACGTCAACCCGACGACTCAGCAGCCCCTCGACCGCCGCCCGCCCTGCAGCGTAGCGCTCCTGTACCGCCGTGGAATCTGCACAGCACCAGCGCAGGGAATCTCCATGACACGCGAATAGGACAGATTCCTCATGCGCCAGGCCACAACCAATTGTTTCTATGAGCGTGGAAAAATGCCATTTAGCGTTGCAATATACGTTGGAATTGTATGCGTTTTCTGTATGGTTATACCAAATAAGTTGTTGTACACATAAGATCGCTACAGTTATAAAAATCGAATAGAACCGTGAAGTGAAACTTATAGTTGCTAAAAATACCGCGTGCAAATTTTACCCACAAATTATTTATGCCATGCCCAAATGCTACACTTCAAGAGCCGTGGATTGAAAATCAAATTATATTTTTTCCATACATATCAAGTAACTTCAACTTTTATAGCTTTTTTACGCTGGTAGGTGGATGAGATTAAAAAATGAATTCATGTTGGCATGCAGCTCTACCGGCTTCCCACGCGAACGTTGTAATGATCAGTTACTTTCATCGTATTGGATCCAAGAGGAAAAATATAAAATATTGGCCGACGGGTATATTTTATTCAAAGTCATCTTGATTTCGGACAAAGCATTTCATTATGAAATCAGTAGAACAAATATTTAATAATAACGAATTTTCAAATGCATAACGTACGACTTTCTACAATATGAATATAAAAAAATCAATTTATTGACGTCATCTCTATTAATAGTGTATTATCAATTTTTGTGTTATCAAAAATACAATTATTATTGAAATTTCTTGAAAGATATATAATGACAAAGTTCAATGGAAGTAAATAGCGACGAAAACTCAGCAAAGTAAATATGCGAGCTGCACATTCGCATTTGTGAAGTGGTTTTCCAAATGTGAGCACCAGAACGCGTTTATTGCGGAACTCGCTATGTCTGTGAGTGTATGTTGTGTATGATTGACTTGTGGTGTGGAAGTGGGGCGAGAGAGGGGCCACTCACTTGGTAACGCCTTCTCCATATAGGGCACCAGAATTTGTCCTTGCGGAACTCCGAATGTCTGTGCGGTGTGGGCGTGTGTTTGGCAGCAGGCGAGGGCCGACAAACTTGAGCGAGCCTCTCCAGTAGCAGCACCAGACTCGCTCCCTTGTGAAATCGAATGTTCTGCAGTGGCGCTGTTAGCTGGGCAACAGTGTAGTTGGTGGAGGGACGAGCGGACTCACTTGGCGAAGGCCTCTCAGAAGCGCACCCAAACTCGTCCTTGCAGAAACTCGAATGTTCGTGCCGGTGTGGGCGTATGTTGGATGTGTTTGCGCAAGGGGGAGCAGACTCACTTGGCGAAGGGCCTTCTCTGCAGGAGCGGTAACCCAGAACTCGTCCTTGCGGAACTCGATGTTCGTGCAGTGTGGCGCTGTTGCGGAGGGGGAGGGAAGACCACTTGGCGAAGGCCTTCCTTCCGAGCTAGCGGCACCAGCAACTCGTCCTTGCTTGAAATCCGAATAGTTCGTGCGGGTGTGGGCGTGTTGTTGGGGAGGGGAAGGGGACTCACTTGGCGAAGGCCTTCTCCAGAAGCCCGGCACCCAGAACTCGTCCTTGCAGGAACTCGAATGTTCGTGCTGGCGTGTGCGGCGTGCTGGTTGGGCAGGGCGGAGCGGACTCACTTGGCGAAGGCCTTCTCCAGTAGCGGCACCCAGAACTCGTCCGGGTGGGCGGCGCGCGCGTAGAGCAGTTGACCGCTGCCGTCGACGGGCAGGCGATCGTCGATGCGCACAGTCTCCCAGTGGCCCAGGCGCCAGAAGCGGAACGTCAACGCCCCGGAGTAGCCTTCGCCGCACAGCACTTGCCCCAGCGGGATGACCTGTAACACACACACGCACACACTAGCTCACTTTCTTATCCTTCTTTTTTGCTTCCTATGGAGCTACGTAAAGCGCTTGTTAATTTTTGAGACTTAAAATGTTTGTGTCCTCTTCTCTTAAGCGCGTTTCAGTATGGGTAAAAACGAAGGCTTAAAATTCAAACGATTTTTGTTGTAATAATTATTATAATCGTCATCGTAATCATAATCATCGGTAATACTGCGAGCTACGTGGAAGTGAACTTAGAATAGTTTTTTTTAAATATTTGAAGGCATTGTTTATTTCCTAATGTTAAGAAATAAAAATAAAAACTAGTAGTTTTAGAGGTCGCTGAATTTTGTAAAAAGTTTGTAAATTGAAGATTCTAATGAACGTTCTCAACATTCAAAACAATGTTTTACAATGTATTTGTGTCCTAACCAACAATTTAATAACAAACAATCACTTCGGAATGTGCGAAGAAGAGATACTGGGGGTGGTTGGCCGCAATATCCACTTATTCATTCATTTTTTCAATTCTCGTTTCCCTCCCGGCTCATGAGCATTGAGATGTGCCTACGTGTACTCCAGCGTAATAAGAAAATATATAGTTTTGTGAGACTGGTCTATGAGCTTCGTAAGACGTCTATTGATAGGGAAGTCATCATTCTCTGCCAACAATGTTCAAGGAATGTGCTTCGGATTTTGGGAAATGAGAGTTCCCGGAGGTGAGAGAGGGGAACAAAATAACCAGCAACAGATAGAAGTGTCCTATAACATAAAAAATACGTTTTATTTCTTATATTGGTGAGTACATAACATCGTTCATTAATCAATCCTCAAGTTCTCTAGGCAAAATAACAATTTTCCAACTACTCTGCCAAAGTAATGTTTTGATTTGTGGGAAGCACTGACGACAAGCGTGTTAATTGGCACGCAGTACGTAATACTGAAATAGAGGCCCGGCGGATAATGTGGGTGTGGTGGGAACACGAAAACTTCCGAGTGATAAAATATCCACTTGAAATTGGGGTGAGTGAAATATTCTATAAACGTCAAATTCCAGAAATGAACAAAGTTTCTCGGAATTGCATCGACTCAAACGGATATCCTATCAACTATGTTGCAAGATTGGCTCAATAGTTGCGATTTTACATGTGTTTAGCGACATGACCGACAACATCGATTTGCAAAAATTGTTAAATGAGCTTATATCAAAAATTGCAAAGTGTGATGCTGATTTTGCATTGCAAAAATGAACTTCTTTAGTTATATAAGTAAATGTGATAACATTTCCATGATAACCACAACCCATGACAATTTCAAAAACTTTTTTTTGTATTTTCCCCTCCATGCACATTTTTGGTGGTAGATGGGAGGGGGATGGGCAATTCTCAACCGGATCGACTACCCTCTCGGACTTTGCACTAATCGCCGGCCCGTATAAAATAGATCTATGTTTCTACGAAACTCGAGCGATGAAAGGAAATAATGAATAACGTAAAAGTCGTCGTATCTCTTCGATAGAGGCTTAGGGCACAATCCGTGACGATGATGACTTAATCTCTATTTTACCGAGTATTTTGATTTATAGATTCGTGTCATTTTTGCTGGATATTTCATGTACTTTTGATGAACACAATATTTATGAACGTTCCGCATCGATCATTTTATTCTCGTCGTATGGGTCAGCTAACAAGGAAAGAGGGGTAATTTGTCCTAAGCAGTGAAATTTTGGGGAGTGCTTTTTATTCTATCTTGTCCTGTTTCTTATTCACGCTGGCAACGATACACTAATGCTGCTGACGCTACATATAGTGCATGTGACGCTACACGTGCCTATTTATAGATTATGTAATTTTAAGACGGTCTTTTTTACATTTTGTGACCGTTTTGTGAGGGAGGAAATGTCGCAAACTCAATTTGAGGACATGAAGTTGCCTGCCCCGTGTTTGTAGCCCTTGTGATGGGGCGGAAGACGTGGCATGGCGTGTCGGGACGTGACACACTGAGGCGGGATGGAGTGGGGTGGGATGAGGCAGGTTAAGGCGGTGTGGAGTGGGGTGTGCGGTGAATGGCCTGGTGATTGGGGGTGGAGAGAGATTGGGATGGGCGGTTGCGAAGGCGTGTGTGGAGAGTGGTTGGCGTAATGTGGCGTGGTGGAAAGTAAAGCTCCAATATCAACAACAAAACATCAACGTTTTAAAAGATCCATGTTCAAAATTTAAAAAATCGACGTTAATAATCCGTCGTCCAAAAACCATCGATGTTCATAAACATCAATATTTTTGAAAGTGGTTTAGTAACCTTAAACATTAATGTTCGCATGAGGGATATTTTAATTTGAGAGAGACGTTATTTTATAATTAAGATTTAACCGAGGAAAAAATATTAATGAAGAAAACGGAGCCTGAAAGGTGGTCGCATAGGAGTATCTCAAGGGGAATGAGAACTTTCTCAGTTCACCGTAGAAGGATGCACGAAGAAAGGCGGCCCCTACGTCTACTGCACTTGAGCTGAGCGTCTCTCCGCTTGCGAAATTCAAGAAAAGGCGAGGCGTTGCAAATCACAGGGCATCGAGGTCATCTTTTGGGGGAGTGAGAGTCAGTCTGCTCGATGAAGGTAGTATAAATCACGTTTTCTTCGCTCGAACACATGAACAGACATATACTTATTTCATTTTTAACGTTTACACAGGTTTGATAATACAACTCTTTCATTCACAAACAAATCCTCGAAAACACCGAGTACAAAACGACGTTAAAAAACATAAACTTCAAGAAACCCATGTTTAAAACTTGAATGTTTTGAAAACATCGGTTTGATATCGTACCTGTTTGACGAGTTCCTGATTCTGCGCGACTGCCGCGCAGGCGGAGAGGAACCAGCAGTCGCCCAGCGCGCCCTGCACCACGTCGCTCCGGCTGGCGCCGCCCACGAACATGCGCGGCTTGGGGCTCAGCTCCTGCGCACGCACAACATGTACTTGCGTTTCGTTTTACGTTCAACGTGCGACAGGAATCAGGGGAGTGAGAGGAAATCCGATCGGTAATTTGGGTAACCTTTCAGCCGGGTAGGCTCCGTAGTAAGGCGTAAAACCGTTTTAAATAACCGAGTTCCGGGGTTCGTTTACAAAATATTACGGTTTAAGTTTTTATAGAAAAACGTCAGAGCTCTGTTTTAAAATGGTTGAAGAAGGCTTCCTTTTTCAGAAAATGTGTTCAGAAAATGTAGCAAATTGTGTCCTCAATTGGAAAAAAGGTATCCCTAAAAGCTAATGTATTACGAAACACGTTCAGTTCCTTGACTACGCTTCATTAAAAAACAAGTTGACTTTTTTTGGCTGCCTTTCAGTTCGTTATGAATATGCTTGGCTCATTATACAAGCGGTATTTAATATTCAATGCCTGAGAGAAGTGCGGGAATAAAACGATGCAAAAGGGAGAAGGCGCCCCGCCGGGATGTTTCGCTCACGTGCGGGCGTTTCCAGGCGCAGATCTTGAAGTCGTCGGGCAGCCCTGCCGGCAGCGCGTCGGCGTCGGTGGAAAAGTCAGGGTCGCGGAACAGCCCAGCCTCTCCCCCTGACCCTGCGACAGACAACTGCCACGCCCACAGCCAATCAATCGCTTGCAAATTGGCAGCATCCGGGGGCGACAAAAAGCGGTTCGCGTACACGGCGGCAGTGGCGCTGCCCCCGTTCGGTGCCTCTTGAAACTTTAAAATAAATATGTTATTCGACTTGCAGATTGTTTACTTACGTGTCCAGAGTCGGTGAATTGCTCTTTATTTCAGTCCTGTAATACACTAGCTGTCAAATTGTCACGTTAAACAACTGCTGCCGGCGAACTGAACAATATGATGATCACAAAAACATTATTTTATTGAAATTAAAGGAATATACAATGTATATAATACACAGTAAATTAATTTTACAAATCATCGTTGACAAAGCTACATGCCCCATACAATACGCACAGAGCAAGACACTTTCATCTCATTCTGCATTGACACTACTTCCGTTCAATGCTTCCTTCTACTAACAAAATTCTGGTCTTTCGATGGGCTCTCCACTGTCCTCACTCCTTGCAGACATTCTCAAGGACAACTTTGAAACACTCTTGCTTGAGATTAAACATCCCCTTCTTAAAAACTAACATACTGGTACCGCTACGTCGATATTTTATCTCTCTAGACCGGCACTACAAACCCACTGGAACTCTTTGTATGGTTTCTTAAATCCAGACACTCATCCATTAACTTCACAAGGGTATTGAAAAATGAAAATTTCCATTAATTTCTTAGATCCAATGATCTCTAGGGTAGACAACTAACACATTTCAAATGTTTTTAGAAATCACACACACACACACACACACATACACTGTCATTTCCAACACATTTTAACATTCACCTGCTAACAAACACTCTGCTTCCCATTCCGACTTTCATCAGACTTTTCCGATTCACAGACTTTTCAGCCTCCCCTATCACAAGACAATTTTCGAAAAGAAACACACATTATGAATTACATAGCTATCGCCAATGATTACAGTACCACTCTAAATGACAACATACTATGCCGCAAATTTAATAAGAAGAAACTGAGAACGTACACAAAGATCACCCCACTCACCCAGAAACCTCCAAATTTTATTTCATTTCCGTTCTTTGGGACAAAGTATTACCAAAAGTAGCTCACATTCTTCACAAATTTAATTTCCACGTCTCCTTTACCACACACGAGTCACACACGTTCTGTCGTAGTAAGCTTTTTTTGATGTGAGGACGCATGGAAATATTATTTTGAACATAAAGAATAAAATTTATCATTTTGTCAAAGGAAAGAAGTGTCAAAGGAAACCTGGCAATCGCGTGTAATCAAACTTTTAAAGTACTCAAAAACACAATTACACTAATAAAACATTAACACACGTAATGTATCATTGATAACGACTTTCATAGAAGTTTTTTTTACGTAAATACAGAATAGCCTTGTTTTAAAAATACAATGAAGTTAACTCATTTGTTTTACGAATATTGTATCGTAGAAAAGTTTGCTTAAAAAGAACTTAATATCAGCAACTTAAGATATATAGTATTTTCTTTGAATTAATTAGAAAATGAAATACTTTTACTGACAAATCCAAATTACTTGAATCAAAAAAGAGATAAGTTCGAAAAATGCGAAAATCATACAAATGTGTAACAACAAGTGTCACTAAGTAGGTGCTGAAAATGTATTTGATGTGTGAGATGGTTCGGATCTATCAAGATCTCAGAATGTTAACTGGCAGAAGAGACGCCCAGATCTACTACGCAAAGAGGTCTGGGGCAGTAGAACCACTGGGGGGCCTTTATTTCAAACAAAAGTTCCGTTCTCCAAAATATAAACAGAATCGATTTCTCCATGCAACAAAAAATCACAGTTGTTAGTTTGTATTAGAAGGAAATACCTTTTGTGTTTGCTTTGAGTGATATGAAATATTTGGGGCTCCAATTAAGTCATGGCATAGGGCAGGTTGACCTAGCTGCCCCTTCCTTTCTGACTTCAGCCAAAAAAATAAGCTGAGAAACATGTTTAACGTGCCCTTTCCATCGAAAGAATTAACATTTTATAGTATATTTCCTACATTATCACACTGTGGATGACGAAAACAACGATCAAAAATCTTTTGGGTATTGAACATTGATTAGATAACTTGAAATTTTAAATATTCTCAGTATCTCAAATACATGCATTGTTTGTCACAGAAACTAAATATCAATACATCATTTCATTTCAAATAAATTGATTGTATTGTTAATTCCAGTAATAAACATGTATCGGATCCATATAGGTTGGCTCCCAAGAATCTATGTTGGCACGATTATTTTGGAAGTTTTTTTCGAAATTTCATGAAACTATAAATGTTCCAAAAAGAAACAACGTGATGTAGCTCAGAGATCAAACTGTATATTGTCTTGAACTGTGTAGGGAAAGAGAAAAATATCAGGAGTCAAGTAAAGTGAATTCTAATCACGAAAACAGAAGAGGGCAAGAAAATGTGAACAGTTTTTCCGTGAACAAGATGAAATTAAAAGTAATATTTCTGTATGCCATTCATTTACACACAGAATTTAAAATCACCACGAAGCATTATGAATAAATCATTACCGTGTTGCATATTTCATGGATATTGTTATACAAAAATTCCACGAAAAATTACAACTGCACCTCGCATTAAATCTTAAACCTTCCGTATGAAGCTGGCGGGTACACCAGAGCACTCACCTCAAGCTGCGGCATGCCGATTCCTGGAAGAACAAGCGAATTGGCGAGGGACCCCCGACGGCCTCCCTTTTATGCTCTCTCGCCCCGCCCGCTCACCCAGCGCGCCCATGACCTTCCCTGCTGCTCCTGCTCCTGCGGCGCAGCGCAAATTGCCCAGCCAATCACCGCCCTCGCCGACCAAAAAGGCGCTTGCGGTGCAAAAATGAAGAAAACGCATTTCGCAATTATGAATCGTCACTCACATGTCCGTACTTTTCGTCAATGATAGGGATCTTCTCGGCGTGACGAAGGCCTTTTTAGAGGCACATTGTGCATCCCCCTACACTTGCCTTTTGAGGTTCGGTTTTTATTTCCATACCTTGGTCTGCACCTTCCGAACAAAAACATCACATCAATGATGATGCGAAGAGGAAGTTTGATGTACTTAAATTGAAGAGGATGAATAAATCTTGTTACGCAATATATAAAACGAACAATACAACGAAGAGAGAAATAATGCTAATTCTTTTAAGTTATTCCATCAAATTGAATACGTGTGAAACATTATTTATTAAAGGAAAATGTATTTTCAAATTAACATTTCTCTATGGACGGTAAGTTTATTGACAAATAAAATATTGTTCTTGATTTTGGCCTTAAGAAGTCTTGTAAAACACAGATTCATATTTTGTTAAAGGTTTTTAGTGAAGATGGTCTACATTTTGTTGGTATGAATGTCATTAAAGTCACAAAGATCTGTACGTTGCTTCTTTTGATAAACTTTCACCGCCAACATCTCGCCGGGAAGAAATGTTTATTTGAAAATACATCTAAATGTTTCACATCGGGCTACCTTGCTCATACAGTACATAACTGACTACCTTGCTTATACACTATTAACTAATATATCTGTCACTGAGGAGATTCGATTCGTTTTGTACAAAACAGCGAGTATCTGTTTTGAAAATTCGGAAGGATTTCAAATTTTTCTAAACACGACAGCCGACACACCAGTCATACTCCTTAGACTATGACAAAGCCGAGCACCTGCAATGAATCCAACCTGAGAGTTAAGTTTCAGCTCGGCCCCACCCACCAGAATGCAATTTATTGTTAATACACCACGGGTTTGTAAATGGATCGGCGACGTACACGTAAAAATAAAGAAATTTCACACTTTTCCCGACTAAAAACAACTATTTTCAGTGAATCTTAAGTTGATTTGTTATTATATAATTAAATTATTAAATTTTAATATATGTTAGGAGATTAGCTGGATTAGATCAATAGGTTCATTCCTGAGGGAGAAGTAGAAGAATTAGCAGAAGATGAAGAAGAAGAGGAAGGAAAAGAATTGAAAAGAGGAGAATACAAAAAGGAGAGGACGAAGAAGTAGAACTAGTAGAAGAGGAGGAAGAAGAAGAATGCGATAAATGCTTCCCTCGAGACAAACGGCATACAACCTCTGTCATTAAAATACATTGCAAGAATTTTAGTCTCAACTTCATGAAATTCAAATATACAATTTCTCAACGACCACTTGTCTCTTACACAGAATATTAGTCACACGTGTTTGTACCTAAATATAAGTTTTCTACTGTACTGTCATTTAAACTGTCGTTAATGCTAGGACAACTTAAATTCACAAAATGGTTTCCCAATCTTCTTTCATCACAGTACTTATTTGCTATAACTTCTTATGATTGTATCTAATAATTCTTTAAAATATTAATGTGTTGATGAATAATGATGTCAACTCTATTTTTGTGCCCCAGGTTTGAGGCCGATCGGACGAGACATGGTGTCAATAACTTCAAGGAGAGACGACAATGCAGTCGGTGTCTCAAATTTTTGACGGGCATAAACTTGTACAGTGATGCACAAGAAAAATGTATAAACTGATTAATACTATGTTATGAATGTTCTCATCCCAAGTGTCATCACACTCCATGTAATCATAGGGTGCGTCGACCGCCTGCGCGCGAACCCGCATCGACAATCTCATAAAATGCAATGCCCCTCGGTCGCCTCCCACTGCCCTGGTTGGTGTCGCGGTTCCCAGTGGACTCAGCGGACCATCAGCTGTCCATTCATCCTCCCGCCATCGCCATCCAGTGTTGTGGTCGGTTTTCCACTCGTTGCGGATCACCCGCACCAGCGTTGATCTTCATCTGCTAGTCAGCAGTGCATGCTTCACAGTCGTTTCTGATTTTCTTTAATGATTTCCAATTGATCACCCGTAAATTTCTCGGAGAACGTCTCACTTTGGAGTTCTTGCGCACTCTCTGCACCCGCGTTGTTGTAACAGTCCGCACCCTCTCATGAAACTTCCGCTTCTGTTCTGTAGTGTGTCTTCTCTTGCCTCGCCCTCCTAGTCGATATCTACTTGTTTTCTGTCTTTAAGAGCATCGCGTCCATTGCTATTGGTGAATTGTAATCAGGTGACGTCATATCCGGATCGGATCCCGCCGCCTCTGTCTGTAGGAGCATCGCTCAACCCATTAACGCCTGACGACTCATTTGAGGGGGTTCCGGCGTTCGCGCGAGGATCAGGCGTTGATGGGTTGACAATGTCCGTCTTTGTATCGCCATTCCCTTGGCGTTATTAGGCACTCTAAATCATCCGCTGCACGGTGACGGATATTCTTTGTCTGCTCGAGTGCATGCTCCAAAGATAACTGTGTCGGGCGTTCATGAGTTGCTGTGTTTATTTGAATTCAGTCGCGTCCTCTGCTGGGTATTAGTGATGACCATATTTGTCGCTTAAGCAACAATCGTAAAGATATGAAATGGAAGATGGCGTTGCACTATGTATTAAAAGCAAAGGTGCTTCTTATGTTTATATTAATTTTTCTTATAAAAAAAATTGAGATTACGAAAAGTATTCAACGACACACGGACGATATCACACGTAATCACAAGTTGGTTAGTTATAAACCTCCCCTATCACCTCGGCTTACAAACTTCAAATTTTAATAAAAAATAGCTACTTTTTAGAAAAAATTTAAAATGTCCTTGAGACTTCATGTACAGTACCATCAAAAGTTAAAACACCGCTTTGAAATTCAAGGGTCCGTCACATCAGCCAGATGGAATGAGAATTACCAATTTTCATGAAAATCCTGCTTACGATTGAGCCACCGGCAATGTTCACAGTCACAGAGAGGCCGAAAAACGGGTAGACAGGCTGACACTTCTTTCCGTAAACCATTTTTCTGTATCAAGGAATACCTGGATTCTGTCTACATAATGTGTTAATGACACGGTAGTTCGACATTTATAGAGTTTATTATCATTCTTAAGAGATAAATTTTTACACTGCATGGAACGCAGTTTTAGATTCTCCAATTTGTGTTTACGTATTACCTTTTAAAGAATTAGTTTTCACACATCATGTGCAACAATTGATAATGAATTTTACAAGTGATGGCTGAGATGTATTCATATGGTAATAAGCGATGTTTATCGCCAGATATAAACATGGGAGCCGTTATTTAAGGCGACAACAGAGGTCCCCAAATTCTGTAACTCACTTTGCATATGGGCTGGTGCACTGTCCAGGGAATGTCGAAATGACCGCATGCTTTCGAAACTTTTGAGGCGGCGGTATACCTAAGGCATATAACAAAAAAGTATTGTCGTCCTATGTTTTGGAGCGTTTACTTGATACAATGCCAACACGCATAAACTCCAACGCATCTGGCGATGATGTAATGTAAAACTATGTTTTCTCTGATCTGCTTCTATATTCCAAGTATTCTAGCTATCTCCTCTCTGAAAGTAATCTTCATTTCCCCTATCCCTATTAGTAGCGAGGGTTTGTCGAGATCTCAAACTTTTGTTTTATTGATTTCACAACCGTCATCGCAGTTGAACTAATTGTCTTTCCCTGACCACAACGCTCTCTTAGGCGAGTAATCAGCTCATTTCGTCGCCAACCGCACATCGAGTATCAGACCTTTGCGCGAGCGGAGATGAATTCAATTATTTTAAGGTGAACAGTATCTCATATTCAATAAAGCTATTATTTCTGCATTTATGGTCACGAAATTAGGCAATGAAATCTGAGAGAAGTGCCAAAAATGTTCCACCTTTACTTGTAGAAAGCATACAGAAAGCTTGAAATAAATATCACAGTTCAATCTCTTCCACAAACTACTAGAAATTAGTGTATCTGTGTTTAGTAAGATTTTTTTGACTACTTGTATTTTAAATGAAATAATTGTTTTCTTTTATATAATTCAATGAAAATATTACGTAATAGGTGATCGTTAATTTTAAAAAAATAATATAATAGTACCATTTGTACACTAGAGACAATGAAAGTGAATATTTTGAAAGGTTAATAACTGAATATTTTTGGTGTGGTTAACTAAGGTTAATAGTGCTTCAATAAAATTAATGCACAGGATGCTAAGAATCAGACAGTGTTTCATAAACAAAAATGTTCATGTTTCATAACAAAATGCAAATTGTACAGTTAAGAAGAGACTTTTATAGTCGTCCTAAATCTTGGCCGGTTAAGAGAAATCAGCTGCTCTCACGGACACTTGGTGACAACGCATATGAGTTGCGAGGCACCGCGTTAACTTCTACATGGAAACGGAGGCCAACAGAATGCGCCTTTCCTTTTGCAAGTAATGGATTGTTTTGTTACACTGTTCCTATGAGTTCATCCCCCTCTGATGAGCCCAACCTTTCAGAATATTATGAAAGGCAATTGAAAGGTTTTGCGCATGTTGCTGAATCCATATAGCTGTGTGTGAAAAAATCACAACTTTTACGACCCTTGTTTAATACATACCATTTTAATTCTTAGGAATGACTTGCAAATTTCTGCACAGTGGTACGTAACCTGCCTTTGATGATGTGTTACTTTGAATAGGATGAGTATATTTTGTGCACACAAGTAACGATAATTAATGTCATGATTGTAATTTTTTTGTTAAGGAATTTTGATTTATAATCGATATTTCTTGCTACATTAACCAAACATTACGTCCCAAATTTGGAACGATGTTAAGGTCTTGAATGTGGTCTGGGTTCCTATCCTTTTGTAAACTGTAATTGTATCAAACTGAAATATGTTGGTCGACTGTAATGTCTTCATTAAGGAATATACGAATTACAAATCTATAATACATTATACCTTGTATTCCATATAATTAATAATTAAGTCAATACAATTATTCATGGCAAAAACAAATTATGCAGTCAGTTATGTTGCAACAATGACTTAAATAGTGACTATTATATGGATTTAATTTTTTGCGAAACATTGTTTGCTCCTATTTTTAGAAGATTTTTCGCTTGTGGTTTCTCTAGCTATTATAAACTTTTAGTTTCATCCGGCCTAGTAACATTGTACTGCAGTGCTCACTGCCGTAACGTTTATAAAAATATATTGTAATAAAAACACATTTTTAATTGGAGTTTAATTTCCAGATTAGCACGTGCGGGAACATGTTGTGTTATTAATAATGCTTGTTTTATAATACCCCATTTTATAGAAAAAACACTAAATTATAATATCTTTAAAATAATCGAACAAGCGCTTATCTGCTACTAATTGTTCATTACTTAATTTTTAAAACTAACTTCAGTACATTCATGATAAAATACAATGCTATAACCTCGTGCATTGTGAGGCTATACGTGGTTGGCTTAGTATAGATAGCGAAAGTTCGAAATGTTTAAATGCAAAGGATAGTAAATGTATGTAAACGAAATATCCATCACTCGTCTGACACAAATGCCCTTTACAAAAACGTTCATCGAATATAAATAATTATGTTAGTGGCGCGCCCACTAACATAAGAGAGTTATTGAGTTATTGAATCTCCTTTCTCAGAAGCCAATGAAATAAATTCAAAAATTTAGCTTTTACTATTTTTTGTACTAAAGAAATCATTCAATATATTAATAATTTACATTATAAATATTAAAATATTAATTACAATTCAACGAATAAAAATGCACTTTATAATCAGCTTAAATGAACAATTCTTGAAAACATCAATTCGACTAGACACCATCGGCAAAAACTCCCCCTTCACATAAAAAGTCTGGGTGGCTCTCTGTATTTGATGTATTACGTTTTAAAGTTAAGTTCGATGTTAGGACTTTATGCTATAATTCACTTCAACTTATTAGTACATTAACTTGGAACACATAAAACATTTCAGAAAAAAGTTTAACTCTATGATCACTGTGAATTCTCTTAGTTATGATATAAATCCAGAATTTGTAAATCTCCCTTATTTCATTAGTCTTGGATAATTAGTACTCAACGAAATGCTACAATGTGTTTGAGGTTTACGATGTTCTTTATAGTGCATGTACTACTTGGCTGTTATAGCCTTCCTACAGCTCATCCTTTTGTGCTATATAATCGCAAGAGTTCAGCTAATCATAGTTTTAAAAGAGAAAACAGCTTCGTGCATTAACCTAACTCGCAAGTGTGCTTTATTGCATTATACTCTTAGTATTATGCCTGAGTAAACATTGTACTATTGCTAGATGTTCAGATTAAATTTTACTGAAAATCAAATAGTCGTTTAATTGTATTTTAAAAAATTATTTCCCTTTCCTACCAATTTAAATTTCCGAGATATTGCTTGTATCTGAAAGCGCACGCTGCGAAGAAGCGGACCGCAGAAGAGCTTAATTTCAATAGAAGGTTCAAAAAGACCTCACTGTGTACAAAACTTTTAAGAACCATAACTCAAACCCCTCTTGTTCCCCACCTTTACTTCTCTGACCCTCGCCCGACTCCAAACTGACCCCTGATATTTCTCTGCTTCCTACACATATCTCGTATATGATCGTCCGTAGGTCGTATTCCTTATAAAAACTGTCCTGTTCTCACTAAAGTTTTACACCTGGTTTCAAGGGCCACGGCCGAGTGTGATTGTAATGTGTGTTGCGGTAACCTTCAAACTTCTATTTTTTCGTCTTAAAACTGTTTGATGAAGGACTGAGAATAAATTTGCTATTTATCAGTAATTACAAATACCATAATTTACACTCAGCATATTACAGAAGACGTACTTCAATTTTCCTAATGAACAAATATATTAATATATTTAAATTTAGAAATATTTAATTTCTAGCACAACATGAACGAGACATTTGTTTGTAGTAATATAGATTTTTCCCAAGTGTTTTTATTTTCACAATAGTTCGCTGCGAAAAACTACGCGTCAAAGTAATGTTACACATTAGGAAAACTCTGAATATCAAAACACACAATTTATTCTCGAAGAGGTTTCACATAATCAAATTTGATTATAAAAGCGCTAGAGATATCTTATTTTCGATTAAAACAATTATTGCTAGTCTTGTACCGACTGCGTTTTTCATTCACGTTGTTTAACATTGCTTATCATCAACATTTACATAATCTCCTTCTCGCTGGTTTTCATGATTGTGTTCATTATTACACATTCCTACCGAGCTTCCTGCCAGCGCGCAGGAGGCCATGGTTTATATATTAGGAGACTGTTGTAAATTTTTAAGGAAAATCCTCCGAGAATATGCGTGTCTGTCCGCGGGTCCAATGAAGCTCACACCCACCCTCATTCTACTCTTGAACACTCTGTTGTACGGGAACAACTTACGACAGATTTTTATCTCCAACTATTGGCACGCATTACCTGCTGCAATTTGTAACATTGGAGTGGCAATATATCTAGAAAGGCATCCAGAAGTACAAAAATGTTTCAATCGATTTCTGCGCAAAGATCTGGCGAAAGTAGTGTCCGAGGTGAGTCAGTAAAGTGGCATCCTGTGCAGTGTTTTGAACTAGAACGTACAAACGAATAATATAAATTAAATATTATGAATGCAATAAAAATGACGATGATGAAAATACGAATGCCTTATTTATGAACTCATGTTCATATTTAACGTTTTATGGGAAATTATTAATTTCTTTGGGTTAGTAAAGGTTGAAGTAAATATTTTTACTAAAATAACAAATTACGTTAGAGTAATTGTTCCTGTCTTGAACATTTTTTCAGTGTTACAATAGCAAAACCATTTTTTATTACCAGCTCTTTATTTTTTTATAAGCAACCTATTGCAGAACATACATGTTTCGATGTAATTATAAGCTTCAAAAATCAACATCGTGTTGTCAAACACAATTTGAAATTTTTTTTTGTTTATATTTGCATTATTTACAACATTTTCCCACATAAACCTTTTAAATTTTGAAAAATAGTCACTATTCTCTTCATCAGAGGGAACAAAATAAAATATAACATTCATAGTTACTTGGTATCTCTTAGGATAATAATTGAAAGATACGTGGTTGTAATTCGCATTCCGTTTTTTATCCTTGCTAAGTTTGTGGATTTTATTTTTCACAACAATAAACTCAAAATAATTTATGGACATGTATTTCTTAGGTCTTTGAGTACATCAAGGCATGTTGAGAAGGTTAGAGTCGCTGCATTTTATTGCAAGGAGGTATATTCATTCTCAGAAGATATCTTTTAAAATACTCCTTGCGCTATGCTTCCAGGCTCTGGTGCTTTGGGCGGTGTTGACTGCGAGTTCTTTTTCGTGGATGCTGGCTCAGGGGGCCATCTACAGGAGTGTACGGATTTTGTTGATGAAGGTAATTTGTTCACGTTAAATGTTCGTTTTGGGTGCATGAAATGGTGAATAATATTTTCTTCACATGCATATAGCTTTTTTAAGAATATTTTTCTTGTTGAAATTTGAAATCCTTATGTTTAAAGATGGTAATCTAATACAGTTTCTCCTGTAAACAATATTGCACATTATACTGCAATATAAAAAAAATTAAGTGAGAATTAAAATATTTAGTTAATTAATTGCCAAAAAATATTTAAAAAATGCATGTGACACACGATACAAAAATACCTGTTCTCTGGGTTTGAGTCCTTTTTTGAGCTTCAACTTTCCTATCCTTCTAACTATATGTTTATATACAGATGTTTCATAAACAATAGACAACTTCGTGGACTCGTCGGGAGGGGTGCCACGTGTTAACGTTTCTCAACGAACATGTCTTAGAAAATTTCATATAACGAAATTACGTATTTCAGTTGCGTCTTTTCATAGGCATCATGCTTTGGTGTTCGCCAGGGAAACGAAGTTCCTCTGAATGGGTAAGAACATGGCCTGCTAAACTCCAACGCATGATGGGTACGTACCATTCAGCGGCAGATGTAACATGTTTTGCATTATTAAATAAAATTTCCCATCTCATGTTCATTGGAAAAAGAAATCATCTTTGATCTCCCTATAAATAAGTTTGTATCTTTTACTCGAAGACATCTTTATGCTCGTATTTTGAAGATTTTCATAACAATACACAAAAATAAAGAGGGCAAGTGGACTAATTTTAATCAAAGCACCATAGGCCTAAGAAGCTGGGGCTTGGCGCTAGGCTGTACCAACAACAACCCATCCGTCCACCTTGTTAGCCCGCGGCCCAAAACGAACTAGAGTTGTGTGACAACTATTTAAGGCTGGGATAGTCTTCAAAGACCTCACATTTTTACTTTCCCGTGTACGTACGTATATCCTACGTACGTATCGTGTCTGTAAACACTATTAGCGCCTAAACCATGCGTGAGATTTTTTCCAAATTGTTGAAACCCGTGTCGATCTGGCTCGAGTCGAATATTTGAGATTTGAAACAAATACTTTTAAATTTGGGGGTACTTTACATGAAGCCCCTCGAACATATTGAATATTTTCACAGAAACTGCTCCAAATGTTTCCTTAAATTTCTTGTAATATTAGAGTAAAATACAATTATAAAGATGGCATAGGACCGATTTTCAGGTTTAAAAACTAATTGTTCGAAAATTTGAAAATTTCAAATTTTTTTGTGCGTCTTCCTAGAACTACAAAATTAAAGAGAGAAATTTTTCCTTTAAATAATAATTGTTCTCTTCAGTGAGTTCTTTCATGTTCTTTCAATGTTCAAGGTCTTGAACATTTTTTTTAAAAAAATTGTAGTTTTCGCGCAAAATTGCGTGTATTATGTGCAATTTTAAAAAATTACAAAAGCAATATATTCGAAAAAATGGCTCCAAATTTTGTGAGATGGCACAGTGGTACTGGAAAATGAATTAAGATTTCTAAAAAAGATCAAGAATTTATAAATGGGCATTTAAATCTGAGCTGTTTAGTAAGCATTCATTTTTGTAAACGTAAAATTTAATGACGTCAAACGATAACGCAATATTCTTTGCTTGCATATTAATATTATGACAGCGATGCAAAACTCTGGTTTGATGCAAAAGTTCGTGCTTATTATTATAAATTCTTTATTATAATTAGTTTAACAACCTTCGTAAAATTACACCGGTCATGTCTTCTCTCCACGTTTATTTGGTTCATAAAGAAGTCAAGAGATGGCAGCTCAAGGGAGATTTCCCCTTCTACCGTACAGATGCAATGAAATATGTTACTCCTAGACGCAGGAGCACTGAGGGATACGGACAATAAACTTATGAGTGGATAAAGGCTAAAAATTCCTTAATCATCTCGGAGACTTCAGTCAGTTTCGATCGTTTTCGCATGGCTGCAAAGCGCACGTAGTTTGAAACTCGATCAAAACAAATTCTTCATGGCTATCAACTCAAAAATTTTAGTTTCCCCTCTAACATCAAAGTTAATATTTTATTTCGTATTTTTAACCGAAGAAGAAAATACGTTCCTCCCTTCTCTCCCCCGAGAAACCGGTACTGCATGAGTTCAGAAATAGAGAGTTCTTGCACAACGACCCTTAAAAATAAGCGGACCCGGCTGTTGTCATGTGATGCCTGGAACACCAACCACGGTCTCTGTAGCAAACATAAGCGGGCTCGGTTCGGAAGCGAAGCTTCTTAATGTGTACCGAATCGGTAGTCGGTTGTACTTGTTTTGAATTCTTAGTACTCTAAGAACGTGGGAAAAGGCTGACTGCTGTTTTCTGCAAAACATAACATGTGTGCCCTTGGAGGAAATTTTGGCTTCTACTCTATACGAGGAGGGAATCCAGTGAGGAGGAATATTGAAATGCTTGTGGTTTCGCAGGCAGGAAAGCCTTTTAAAATAAGAAGCAATTAACCGTTCCAAATTTTACATACATTATTCCAGATCGATTGGTTCTAAAAGTTCACGCAGAATTGTATTTCACACAGTATTCATATCAATATTTCCAATTACACACCCTTCAATTAATTCTTTCGTAGCAGGGAACAACACATCCAGAAGTAAAAACAAGTGAACACCTGGCCACACTTTGCAATCACTTCTTTTAAGGTGTTGTTGTCCCTGAAACAAATTACTACGATGTAAATAATCGAAGAACAAATCCAAATCACAACATTCAAAATGGAAAAATTTATAAACGAAATCAAAAAGGCGGCAAACGTACGTTTAACTTAATACTGTTACTACTATATGTCAGCACCTTATAAGCACAAGCGTTTTGCAAAACTCTCTCTTTGAGCTGAGCGTGCGGTTCCACGTTACGCTGATTAGAACCGTTGGCGTTAGCCGTTTCGGTTCAGTGCAAACCTTCGTGCGTGAGGGCGTCCGGGGCTGCCGGCAGGTGTCGCCGCCGGCGCCGGCGCCGCTGGCCATCCTGTGGCAGCCGCAGCCGTCGTGGCGCGAGTTCAGCGCCCACAACAGCGACGCCATCTCGCTTGTGGTGGCGCTGGTGATGGCGACGGCGGTCCTGGTGGTGGGGCTGGCGTCGGCGCGCCGCCACGTTGACTTCTCGCCCGACTCCTGGGGGCGCAACCAGTGTCCCGCCTACCTCACCGCCGCCTGGTGAGCAGATTCGTACATCATTCACCCCTCTTTAACACGTACCTGGTTTGGATGCACGTTCAAAGAACGTACGATAGTTTATCGTAATGTACTTACTTTCCACAAACAGATTGTATTTTTCGCGCATCGATTGGTTAGTTTTTCAAGTGATGGCTGAAGTGATAATACATAGGAATTACAACATTTAATGCAGGCAAGACAAAGGGTAACGGGTTTCCCAGCCTGCCTATTTCAGGTACCCAAATGTTGTGGATTCATTTGTATTATGAAGCTCTTGTAGTCGTGTTCTTACTTGTTAAGAATAATAGTAGACATTTCTAAACCTTGTGCAAAATCAAAGAAACGTCATAACATTCTGATATGAGAACGTGTGAAACTCATGAATGTTATTCTTCACTTCCTGTTCTCATCACAGCAGTTTCTAGACCGGTTGGCGGTTAACATCGAGAGATGATGAAGCAGGCAGGCATATTGGATTTGTCAAGGTAAAGTCTAATTAATATTAACTAGTATTATTTATTTAATTTTATTTTCATTATTAATATTATTTTCATGAAATGTTAAATTTGTTAATCTCCACTTATTGATGAATATGTGCTGAAGATTGCAAGTGACTGTCTAAATATAAGAATGAACCAAACAAATTAAGACAATGAACTGAATTTCAGGAAATGAGGGTGACATAGTAAGTCCAAAGTAAATAACTGTAATCCTGGAACAAAAGGGTTTACCATTTTGTAAAGACGTTACTGAAGGTGTGAAATTTGCCTGCTATTACGTTTTTGGATATACCTACTCTGCAAAATTAGAAACAACCCTCGGATTCATACAAAGGTAACTTGGGGTTGTATTACTATTGCGCACTAAATTAAAAATAATGTTTCATTAAATAACGTATTTCTATCGATAGAACATTTGAGTTAACATTGTTACATTACATCCTTAAGAATTGTTAATAAATTGACTATTGGTCTCAGTTTTAAGTAACCCTAAATTGCATTAAAGAAAATATTTTCAAAATGGATATTGTTAAATAGAGAATGGATTGTATCCCTACGAACCAAATAGTTTTTCTGATTTAGTAATTTCTAGAATGACCAAAGAAAGGTAACATTATATAATAATATTGCCATCTAGCAATAATATTACTAATAGTTTCACATTAACATGTTTTTCTTTCTTATTTTCTTCTTTTATTGTGTATCTTTCTATTTTTTATTCTTAGTTCCAACGTACAAGCAAATCTATTGCCTCTGTCAATTATTTTTATTATTTGTTTAACTGTATAAAAGGTATGTGTCAATAAATATTCTTTAGTAATAATAAAATTATTACTTTCAGAGAAATTATGAAAATGAATCCAACAAAAGGAGATAAAAGGCCTCAAAAGCAATTTAAAAAAATGATTCTGCAGTTTGTAAATTGGCCAAAAAGATGGACATAATTCAACGAAGTGTTCATAGTAATAAGTTGAGAATTTTGAATTACTCAAGTGATGATAGTTTTGTGTTTTGTTGAAAATATTTTTTTGTATTAATAAAAGTAAAATATTTATTAATTCTTCCATATTGAATAAATAAATAATACAAATAAATTCTTGGTCAAATTAATTCAATAATATTTGGTATACAAATTAATGATTATTTCTGCACCAAGGGCTATATAAGTTCTATTGATACTAGCAACAAAAAGCCAGGTCATGTTAGGAATAGAAGAATTTGCTCTTGAAGGAGAAGTAAAAAGCAGTCAGAAATATTTGCATTACTTTTAATGAAAAAAAGTATATGAAAATAATTTATGAAATTTAATGTACATGTACAGTAAATTTAATGTATACTCACAGTAAATTTAATGAACACCGTACACTAAATTTCATGTACACGAACTTTAGTTACTGTACGTGTACATTAATTTAATGTGATTACATGATAATTACTTTCATGTAATTTTACATTAAAAGTAATACAGAAATTTCTGACAGTGTGCCTATTCTTTGGTTCTGAGCACTTTTTGTTATTCCGCTATAGATCAAGTGAGGACGTGGGAAATAAGATGGGCTGATATGGCTCTGAGACAATCGTTGCACCTGCAGCGTGTATGATCGGAAAGTCGTAGGATTCGGGTCCCGTTGATGGCTGTAGCTACTGTGTGAGAAGAGTCCTAGCGACCGACTAGAAACACACGTACACTTCCATGTACTACACTACTATACATATCGGGAGCTTAGAGTTCGTCCCGTTGGGGGAGACACTATATCCCGCTGGGAGAGATACATGGAGACGTGAAAACTCCGCAATTTGTCGTGTACATTTCAGCCCCAGATCTCGCGTTCTAGCAAGATAGGAATACTGCCATCCCCTATCTACAACATTCACAACACTCGCGGAACTAATTGCCAAATTAATGGACGCGCCCATAAACAGAAAACTTCTGTCTCACGAGGGCAATGTGGGGTTGTGCAGGGCGGAGTACGACGCGGATGGCGTGCCGGTGGAGTCGTCGCCGGGCGCGGGCGAGGGGGCGTGGCGCTGGGAGGCCGTCGCGGCGCCCAAGCGCCCGCCGCCAGCCGCCGCCGCGCCGCTGCCGGACTTCATCCCGCAGCCGCCAGCCGCGCCGCCTCGCGGCGTGTGCGACGTAAGTGCTACCTCGCGGCGCGGGCCGCAACGAGCGATCGACACGAGGGAGATGTATTTAAGCGCAGTAAGGGAGCAAGCCTGGCTGTGCTAGTCTTCGGGCAATCAAAGTTTTGATTTTGGTTGTCTCTTATGATAATTTATATTTCTTCTGTCTCTTTTTTTAAATTTCGGACAGCCACAAATAAATATTATCAAAATTCCGTCATGTCATTTACATTGTAAATTTATTCAAATGAAAATTCATAAAATAGCGAAATTTATCAAAACATTTCGGAGACTCGTCTCCCTCATCAGGTGGTAAAATTATATTTACAATATTAGTTATAGAATAAAGAACACACATGATAAACACACGAAATGAGTTTTTATAATATTTAATTATGGTTGTTCAAAATTTAAAAATAGTAACTAAATTAAGCATTTTTTTTACAAATTCTACATTTCGCTACCACGGTAACGAGATACTTTAATGAACGTGTCTAATAGTAATAAAAATAGTATTTGTAAAGTTCAAAATTGAACATTTTAGTTAAATGAATTAATGCTATAAGGATCTTGTTTTTTATTCTCAGAAAATAATTCAAGCTCTATCTAAAAAAAACATCGAAAATGAAATTTCAGTCTTAGTAACGTGGTTGGAGTCATTTTACCTTTTCTGGCTGCTTGCCATGACCAAGTGTCAAGTTGAGGCAGAGCTAAAGTTAATCAGGTTAATCATGGCGTTCGGGTGGCAATGGTGTTTTTTAAGTAAATGGCGATGTAGAGATGCATTAAAAAAGTAGTGCACAAATTACTTAGGAATGTACATGTGATTTAAAACAATACTTTAATGCGTTGCTCTTTTTAGTAAGTAATGTATGAACCCTAAAAACAGCACTCCATCCTCTTGTTGTAATTTCGCCTTGGGTAGAAACGATGAGTAAAAGTGATTGTCCTGAAACACTTGGTATCTATTCCGTCTTCATTACCTACCTTTCAATTTAGGTTATGGAAAGCTGGGACTATTTGACATAAAACTAAACTAGTAACCGGACTCACATTTAGTAGTTTTCTTGTAGGGCGAATGAGCAGCATGTCTGGCACATCAAACTGTGAAATGAAGGCCGCGACGTACGCTTCGCAATATATGATAGACCCAGAACTGATGCACAGGTCCAGAGACCAGGTCTCCTTGTTTGTGCAATTTATTTAGATCAGGTAGCATAAGCGAAAATAGTATTCATTTCATTAATCAATTATTCGAGAGGAGGAGATATTAAGAAGGATATCGCTGCTCAATCGAGCATATTTTACCCTGTCACACATTGCCAGTCAAGAACTGTACACCGGGATGAAAATTTAAGAAGATATAAATCTATTATTCTGCCTCTAATGGGTTATGCGCGTGAATCATAGGTGCTCAATGAAACTATGAGGAACAAAATTAATATATTTCAAAAGGAAAGACGAATTCTAGGCCCCATTCATGAAAACGCCATATGGAGGACAAACATAAACAAAGAAATGTCAACTGTATAAGGAGTCACCTGTGGCAGAGTACGTAATATTGCCAAATCATGGTGAGCAGGACACGTGGTGAGTATGGAGGATGATAGACTGCCAAGAAGCCGTTAAATAATAAATTACGTAGCAGTAGACCAACAGGAAAACCTAAATACAAATGGGTAGATGCTGTGGCTATGGACGCAAGAGAATTATTCGAGTACGATCATAGAGAAGAGCAGCTGAAGACAAGCAAGAACAGCGGAAATGAATTCTGGAGGGCAAAGTTCAAGTTGGTCTGCAGGGCGATTGAAGATGAAAAATCAATTATTCGATTCGCCTCCCTGCACCTAAAGTTTTGAATGTTACTCTTTTGAGGACATTGCCCATTAGCTCCGTGGTTTACGTTGTTGCACCTTATTGAAAGTTGCATGCGCATGGTTTTCCCTGCAAAGCGAATACCTACTGCACGCGGATGGCGATGTACCGCATTTACGCGAATCTATGCGCCCCTTTTTTTGCCAAATTTAGAACCCAAAATCGTGGTGTGCATTAGATTCGAAGGCGCATTAGATTCGAGTGCAAATACGTTCTGTAGAACGCCAGCAACCTCATTTAATTCTTTCGTTCATTACGTCACAATGAATTGCTGGAGTTTTTTTAAATTCAACTTACTTTTATTTATCACTGGCCTATTATTGAAGATTTTTAGTTATAATATGCAGGACAAACAGATAAGCACGTTTTATGATGCTTCATTAAAGCGTAAAACAATTACCAGTAAAACAATTAGTTGTAAAGCAGTTAGGATGCTAGTTATATGTGTACGTTAATTCCATTGTTGTATTACATAAATTTAAATAAAATACCGTACCTATTAATCTGTCACTGATGCGTATTACATTCGATACTAAACCTTTTTTCATAAGTTTCAGAGTACGCATTAGAGTCGATGGGGAATTATTTTCACATGAACACTGTATTTACGCGGGTTGTTTCCTCCCTTCACCCTCTTCTTCGTACACTGTCCCCACCTGCCCCTTTCTCTCCTAGATGGGGAATTGAGCCCTCTTGCGTCTTCCATAGGACGCCAGGAAAAACCGAATTTGTGTTCTGTGAGGGAGTAACGGAGCTCTCTCCCTTACTCCCACGTGGCTACGTGGCTGGTGGAGGTACCTGATGGCGCGTGAAAGTGAGGAAGGGGCAGGTTTTGAGGCGGTCTACTCGGTCGGCTACATCGAGTCTCCAAAATTTTATTTTTAAATAAAAAATGCAGTTGATAGAAAAGAGGTGATTAACATCGGCATATATAAATCATGCATTAATCCGAAGTTATTTTGAAATATTTTAAATTATCATTTCGCTTTTCCCCCTTCATTTGTACGCACCTAATTGGTGGCACCAAAAGCAGATAACCGAAGACGTTGAGTTTACATTTCCCTAGGTCTCCATTAGCGGAGTCACCAATTGACTCTGAAATGTACTAGCACAAGGCAAATTGTTGACAGCTTCAGCTTTCAAAATTTAGATTAATTAAAATGAAAGCGGTGGATGCACGTCGTGTGTCGTTAACTAACTCTATGTGTGTTTGCAGCGCCTGGGCGGAGGGGCACGGGCGTCGCGCGGTGGGGCTCGCTGACGGCTCGACTCTACTCGATCCCATCCGACGCCACGGGGCGCGCTGCCTGCCCGCCCCTGCAGCCCTGCCCGCCTCTCGCAGACCGGCTTCGGCCTGGCACCGCGCCGCCGCCACCGCTGCCGGCGACGCGCGCGCTCTGGCGAGGAACACCCGCATCGCGCGCACCACCTAACGGCGCTTGCCGCAACTACCGCCGCCATGTTGACTCCCCGCCTGCTGACCATGTGCCACCCCGTGTTACCCATGTGCCCACGATCCAGTTGCAATGCTCACCTTTTGTATCTACAAACTATTGTTTGCACAAAAATATTATATTTTGTATGCTTTCTTGACTATAAATGAAACAACGTAAAAAGGTATTGTGACAATAAATTACAAGATGGATTTTCCGATACATGTGGCTACCGTTAATTGCTTTATTTTAACTTATGAATCAATTCTTATCGGAATTCTGTAACTTAAAAATTAAAAACATGTTTTAGGAAGAAAATAACGTGCACAAATAGATATGCTCGAGCTTTGGCGTACTAAATTCGAGAACGAAAAATGCACACGAAATATATTTCTCTCTAAACCTTAAGATGATAGTATCGAGTTAACAGATGAGTAGTATGTGAGAAATTATGAGGATCTGGGAAGAAGGTAGCAACCACTGAACTTTCGATCTATAAAACAAACAGTCTGTAGGCCTCCTCTGTGAGTTTTATTTCCCGTGACCAATACGGGCAATTTTAGAAATGAAGACAATATACGTCTCTTTTAATTATACAAACTGCTTGTATGTTCGGGAACCATAAAGGCGAAATATTCATGAATATTTCTAGGTAAATGACGCCAGCCATTGTGGGTGTAAAAGCTAACACACAATAGTGTTTGGCACCAGGAGAACAAATGCTTCGTATACCATTTTGCTAAGAATTGCTTCGTTGCTGCACATCTGCTTTTGCACCTGCATCTTCGTTGCTGCTGATGTTAAAGAATTCTCTTGTTTACCCAGATAACGTATGCAAGAAAAGGGCCCGATCTTGCAAAAGGTCATGTTGTTCTAATTTTTACATTCGCGGCTTACTGCATGAGAATAATTGTAATTGTTTTCCGGAAATTTCGAATTTTCGAGACAAAAACCTATTGCCGGGTCTCGGTAACGAAAAATAGGGATATATTTTGTTCCTATATATTGCTTCCTGTATGTGCTACTTCCTCTAACACGAGTAAGTCTGTGGTCAACTCTAGCGTCAAAATCGTTCAGATGATTTTCTCCGCAATTAATATTCCCTGATCTATCTGAATGCACCCAAGGCTGTGTGAGTCTGAAATGGTTATTTTGATTTTTGATAATACTTT
Organism: Gryllus bimaculatus; assembly: GCA_017312745.1. Lineage (NCBI taxonomy): Eukaryota > Metazoa > Arthropoda > Insecta > Orthoptera > Gryllidae > Gryllus > Gryllus bimaculatus. The sequence continues at coordinate 5,608,515 of BOPP01000008.1, read as the reverse complement.
ACGCGAAGCCTCAACATTTTCAAAGTTTTCTCAATAAAAAATGGTTACAAATCTTTTGAATAAACGTTGTCCGCAGATACAGGACAGCTTTACAGGGCAAGAAATGCGTGGGTTTGATTTTCGTTGAACTCTCAATTTTCGGCATTCCAAAGATTTAAAACATGTTTGGGCATATTCCTACAACAACACTATTCAAGATGGATATTTCTTTTACTTAATTAAATCTGTTCTTAGAAGACAAGCCTCCAAATAAGATCACGGACAAGTTTTCAAAAATGTATGAATAGTTTTCGCGTAATTTGGGGTGAAATATAGGCAATTTCTTAACTATTATTTTCTTACAAACGGCTCCGATGTTTTTCTTTTAATTTTTCACTAGTATATATTTCACTCGACGGTATAAATGTGTTGATTTCATTTTCGGCGAACTCTGAAGGTTTGGATTACATTGCCAAAATACAATATTGATGGTAAAAAATGTTTGGCTCAAATATCTTATCAAAACTAGTGATGCTACAACATCACATACTTACTTTATATCTAAATTTGCAGTTTTCGAAAATTCAGAGAGTTCAACGAGCACAATTTTTAAGTCTTATTTGCTATATCATTGTAAAACAATTCAAGACAAATTATTGAATCATTTTTGAGGAAACGAATTTTATATGAATTGCATTAACTTCAAGCAGTGTGTAACAAAATCTCGGCAACTAGTTTCATTCGATTTCACGTTGCATTTCACTTACTTCAATGCCTTTTGCTTAACTGACAACATTCAAACCGCTGGCATAAATCGTCCGTCAAATTCACAGAGGATGCCAACATTACGTCCGCGAAATTATTATAGATATTTATTGCCTTTACAGCTAATAGTTTTGTTAGCATTTGAGTTTTTCTTGGCATGGAAAAGCAATATAAAAAATATTCCTCCTAACCAAAAAGTCAAAATTTGCAAATATAAGAAAATCCTGCATTTTTCGATCGAGATATTTACGGGAAAATGTCGTCTTATATTCCGATAAATGTGGTGAAAACAAAAAATACTAATGTCACGGTGTTTTTTTGCGATTAAAAATACTAAAGGGTGGTGGCACAATTCTATCTTTAGATTCGAATTCTGCGCTGAGAAACACGAGAAAAACGAGTCACAAAAACAAACACTGAGAAACACGAGTCAAGTCTTTGAGTCTGACAACTTTTTACTTTCTTATTTATTATTCCAAATATACGTAGTATAGAGAAAGTTATGTAATGCTACACAGAAACTCAATAGTTTTCTGTGAAAAAGTAAAATTCAAATTTCGCATTCACAGTCATTTTAAATACCATTTTCTTAAAAACGGCACAAATTTCTTCAAAGAAAATTGCCATTTATGACGCGGTTTTACTCTGCTTTGAAATTCTTACACTAATAATTCGGTTCTACTATTAGAAAACAGTAAAATTGCAAAATTGTTTTTAAAAATATGTGCGTTGGGTGGCGATAGATGGTAACTGGCAAGAGGATGGGGTAAGCCAGAATAGCTAGCTCAGACCAAAGAAAATAGAAAACGAATACGAGAAAGTCTGTACCCACAAAATCAAAATATTTCAATTTCAGGAAGCAAAGACATCAGTCGCATTGATCGGGTAATATACATTTTGATGAAAATCCTGCCTTCAGTTCAGCTGCGAGAATTGGTCACTGACAGATTGCCATACTTAAGGTATTACGATCCCACTGACTATGCAACATATTACATGAAGTTATTTGCTACAAATAAAGCAATATTTATTAATTTTTCCGAATCAAGGACTCACAACGCGCGTTTTCTGTCGAAAAACTACCGTTATCGCCGCAGGTACTTTGCAGTACTGTCTCTTTCTACGTAATTAGTACGCGAGGAAACAAAAATCTTTTAGTAGAAATGTCCCAATTATTTTTGACTGTTACTATAAGTAGAATGTTAAAATAATTCAAAATGTGCTCAACAAATGCCAAACTACATTTCTCACTTATACATTGATATAATTTTTGAGGAATCCATCGTCATTTATCTCAGGAAAAGCTGTTGTTCAATAATAACTAAAGACGTTTCATCTGCGTACTCCACCTTGCATTTCAACAGCAAGACGCTGGAATAAAATTAGGTGAAGAGGACGCTGTTCGCAACGTCATTTAAAAACGGCAGTATCAAAAAGACTGATATCCGACCGTGTTTTCGTTATTGAAGAAGACCTGGAACTTATGTCCTCCTTAAAGATCTGGGTTCAGCGGCAACGAACCTCATCCTCCAGAAAAGTACCACACGTGAAGCTGAGAGAAGCTCACACACATCTTACATCCACAGAGCCATACAATACACTCACGTTCTTTTACTTTATCGCGTACTACAAAGTAGTGCAGTAGAGGTTATCTAATGCTGCAGCGAAAAAAGGCGATTGACAGAAAAACTCGTTTTTTATCAATCGCAGTGTCATACCAAAAATGTGTACAATTATTTCTCCTATATGTAGAATACACGTTTTGAGAGCCCTTGCAATCCATTTGTTGACGGCATTTGTTGACGGCAAAATCTTTGTCTGTCCGTTTATGAACAACTCTCCCAAACCGGTTCACGGAATGGTGCCTTCTAGATCCTTACAGGATTTTTACCAATTTTGGATTTTTTTGATGTCGCTGTACCTTGCATTTGGAACGGATATTTTGATTTGAGAGATTATGTACGTGAAGCCCCAACGACATTTTCAAAATTCTCTCAAACATTACTCCAAATGTTTTCTTTACTCGAATATGGCTCAGACAAGGGTTCAGATAAACTTGGAGTCAGTTAAAAACTTCACTGGTGTCTGTATTTTCGAATATTGCAAAAATATTTTTTTCTGATTCTTCATTGACAATACTAAAGATAGCGCTGTTTTCGTACTGATATTGTTGTAGTTCGTCTGGGCGCTGGTAGTGAGTGGTGCTGTTTCTGATGAGGTATTCGTTTGCTTTTGTTGTTGGTGGTGGAGGCGCTGGGAGAGGCTCCACTTGCGCGACACCTTTCCTCATGGGTCTGTCCGCTGGGCGCGGGGAGGGATTGGCGTTGGCGTCACGGGCGCGGGCGGGGCGGGGCGCGGGCGGAGCGGGGAGGGTGGGGTTTTTGCTTCCAGGGCAAGCAGCGGCTCATCGGGCTGGTCGGGAACGACATCGCTGCCCCACGCGGCCCTGCGACGCCTCCCGCCCGCGATTCAGAGGCTGCGACGCACCCTGCGCCGAGAGCCGTTCGGGAAGCAGACGCCGCTCCGCTTCGTCTTTGGTCAGCGCCCCACCCCGCCGTGCACCCGCCCCGCTCAGCCTTCCCGACCCGTCCCCGCTCTATTTGGCTTTTTTCTCACATCAACTTTACTCTTTTATTCTCTTTGTTACTTGTAAAAATTCTTCAGAATGAGATTTCTTCAGACTCACTGTTTTTTGACTGTATTATAGCATCCTCAAAAATTATATTTGATTTAACTTTCCTTGGCAGCTATAACGAAAAAATTGAATAAACGGGTAATTTTGAAAACTAATTTTGGACTGTCACCCTGCAAATTGCATAGTATTTCCAGTTCCTTATGAATGTTTCGATTACGTTTCGTAGTAACCGTAACCCTCAACTTAACATTCACTAGAAATATTTCTAGAATCGCCTGATGTTTTTGAAAACGTTAATTATCAGAAATCATGATTTATAGCGTCTGTGGGTCTATTGATCGATGTAATATATCTGCTTGTCGCCCGCTGCGCGACGCGTTCATCATGCTCCCTATTTCCATTTCCTTTTCAGCTGCATTGAGGGGGCCCCTGCTTTCATCTCTCAGGGCTGATGAAGGGGGAACGCGTGAAAAATCAAAATCGAAAATACAAAGAGGTTGAGCTTTTCTTTCAGAATGCGATATCGGCATACTTCTGCATGCTTTTTTTCAGTATTCGAAGAGACTGAGCTTTTATTTCCTTTGCTCGCCGCCCTAATTTTCTTTTATTCGCTTTCCCTTTCCTTTCTCTTTCTGAAGAGACGCATGTTTGTTGTATTTTTTCTCCTTGATTGCATAAAATATTCGATTCTCGGCCTCCAAATTTTTTCTAAATTCTCTTCCAGTTTCCTTAGAAGTTTATGAACGTTTCTTATACTTTCGTGCGTATAGTCAGTCTATATTTTTATTTTTTCTTATGCCTTTGGCTTCGGAAGACAATTTTGTGTTTGTGTATTCGTATCGTTCCTTGTAGGTTTCCTCCCTCTCTCCCTCTTCCTTTCTCTCTCCCTCTCTCCTCCCCCCTCTCTCTGTGTGTTGCTTTTTGGCGATGTGGAGGAGGCGCGGGTTGAGGGCAAAGCGCTCAGCCTCCGCGCCTCGGTCCACGCCGCTCGCCGCACCACCCTCGGCTCGCGCCACTCACCTTTCGCACGGCCACGCGCCCGGCCGCAGCCTCACCCCGCCCCTGTGTCCGTCCCTATCCTCTCTCCCTCCTCTCCCGCACGCACCCCTGGCCCCGCGCCTGCTCCGCTCCGCAGACGCAATCCGAGCACGATGGTGGGCGGCGGCAGCGGCGGCGGCTGTTGACGCGGCCTTTCGCGCGTATCGACCGCGGGCGCGTGGCGCCGGCGGTGGGGCGGGGGGGGGCGGGGGCGGCGCGACGCTACCCATCGACCGCGGTCCTACTACGCGAGTCCGCCCAGCGCCAAATAACAAAGGCCCTCGGTCCGGGCTTCGCGGCTCCGGGGCGGGCCGTGAGGACGCGGAGGGCATCCTTTTATCTCCAGGAGCCCCGAGGCGGCGCGCACGCGCACCCGGTGCGGGCTCCACCGCGCCTCAGACTGCGCCGTGTAGCGTAGTCGCGCCGCCGTACTACGGCGGCGCACACCCGCTGGCGAGGGGAGGGGGGGGCGGCGCTCGCGGAATTGATTCATAGCGCATCCCCCGCCCCGCGCGCAGCCGGGCGGGACGAGGGGGGCGCGAAGGGCCGGGAGGGCGAGAGGGGTGCGCGAGGCTCGACGGGGCGAGAGGGCGAGGCACGAGGGCGGGCGAGCGAGCGCCGGGCAGTGGAGCAGGGACAGCAGCGCGAGGCACAACCGACCCGCGTCCACGCACTGCGCCACACAAGAGGTAGGTGACCGCCGTGCAGCAGATGCAGTAGCACAGCAGCCGGCGCCCGCCGCCCGCCGTGTTTATCCCGCAGGTGGCGATCACGCCGGTCATCGATCAGCGGGCTTCTTCATCGCTATCGCTGTCTCGAAGTTAATCTCGTGGGAGGGGGAGTGTGGGGGCGGGGCGTCTGCAGAATGTTTACGCGAGGCCGCGGCGAGGCGGGCGAAGAGAGCTGATCGCCCGCAGGGCGGCGGCGGTGGAGGCGGCGGGGGCGCGCTAATTCGCGGGCGCCGGCCCTGTGTTGTGGCGGGCGGCGCGGCGCGGCGAGGCGCGGCGCCTATTCACGTGCGTCTGTTGTTGAGCCTCTGATGATTAATGGAGCGCCGTTCGCGTCCATTGGGCGCGTTTTACCTCGAGACGCCGACGCCGCCCGCGAAAGTCACCCTCCCGCCCCCGCCCCGCTCCCACCCGCGAAGCGAGCGAGAAGACGCGCGCCGGGTTTTATAAATCAATCGCCCCTGTCCCACTGAAGCCGCCGCTGTATTAATATCGCTAAGCAGATCGAAGGGTGCACGTGTGTTTGTTGCGGCATAAGTGGAGCACAGTCGTTGGGTGAAGGGATCACTGACCTACGTAGCCGCTACTGGAAGGGAGCTTAAAATGGCCAGGGAAGAAACCTGTTTCTGCTGGGTATTTGTGTGAGGCATATGTTGAGAGATTGTATGCTTGATCTATAATGGTGCAGCATTCTGTCTATAATGGTGCAGCATTCACGCATGATGTAGGGATGAAGAATACTTAATTTCGTATTTTTGTAAATTCTCGATAACATTAAATAACTTTAGTTAGATTTTTTTATTCGTGTTTTTTATTGCAATGTGGTGTGTTTCCTGCCGTTGTTCATTGACTCTTCAAGCGACAATTCTCTATCTCTCATCTTCTATCAGAGAGTATATGTCTATCATGAGTAATTCGGTCGGTGTGTCGGATGGAAAAATGTGTTCCAATTCGATAACACACATCTCAAATTGAAAACGTTATTACGTTATTAGCACCACAAAATTTCGTTTTCCCAAATACATTTCACACCACCTGAAATTCCTTCTCTATTAAATATTGTTTGTAAATTAATATTTTTAAATATTATTACTACCAAATTGTTCAATTATTTCTCATAACGAATATTATATACAATGTATTTTAAACCATATATAGTAATTTTGATCTTTAGAGGGCAAAGAGCTATATGAACGTATTCCTGCAATTATATAATATGTTAAAGACCCAAAAGACGCAAACGTCGACCGGGAAATTATGAACTAAAAATATTATGTTAACATCTTACAGAATTTGGTGTTTATAAGTAAATTATGCGAAATTATTATTAATTTGTACACATTTGCTGATCGAATCGTGTGTATTTAAAGCAAAATTGTAAATTGCATTCGTAAAAATATTTGAAAACACATTTTTGTTTCAAATCACAATAACTTTTTGGACCTTCAGTTTATGTATTTTGTGTGAAACGAAACAAGTAATTCATAACTGAATCGAACTTTTCTGCGTACACATTTCATGAGGTAATACAACCGGTAAATTATATTAAAAACTCTCGTGTTTGTATTGACATTTTAAGTCAACATATTTTACAATGAGTTTCATTGGCATATATTGATTATTATTTTTGAACAATATTATTTCTGTGTAAGAATAATGCAGAATCCACTGTGTATCATAAAACGAATGTTCTAAAATTAATACACCATGAATGTCGTATAAGTTATATTTTTTGTATTCTTGTTAAAATGAAAATGCATGCAATGAACATCTAGTTCAGTGCATTGAATGCATTTTGAATAAGTTTTTTTTTGTTATATACGGCATATATAAACTGGGGATATCTAATCCTAACGTCTACGCCTCTAACTCTCTCACTATCGTTCAAGGACGTTTTATTTATATGAAACTAGAAGTTTAATTTTTCTCTTTGATGTACAGGTATTTCACCCACATACAAAAAAACCAAAAAAAATTATTGATCAATTGATGGATTATCTCCGTGTTTTCGAGTAGTCGACTGCTATGATAATTAATCCCGGGATATCCCGGGAACTGACCGCGTCTAGAACGCTAGATCCGGCGCCTGACCTACACTGGTTTGGGCCTCGCGAGTTCCCCCCCCCCCGCGTGTCTCCTCTAGTGAGGCACCGCCTCAGCCGAGACAAGCTCTAAGTTCCCGACTAGTCACCCGGCATGTGTAGGAAAGTAGTTCCTGCTCGAGTGTGCGTATGTAAGGGAAGAGGGGGCGGCAAAGACGAAGGAAAGATCCTGTCCGGTCAGTGGCCCTTTTGTCGTGGTCTGATCCAGCATTCGCTACTGATGACGGCGAGGCCACGGGAAACTATCGAAAAGCCCTTCAGAACTCTCCTCCGGGTCACAGCCTCGCTAACTAGGGAGAGTAGAAAATCCGCCGCAGTCGGGATTCTGGCTGATCCCTAATATCACGAAGATGCTGCAGCGGGTGAAATTCTTGCCCTGAACCACCTCAGCAGGTCATTCGAACCACTGCATTTGCTGCATCCGTATATTGTGATTGCCTGGAATGTTGTAAGAAACGCACAACCGCGCATTTTTGGCGTGCCTGAATGCGAGGCAAGCGGGCGCGTGGGCGGGCGGCGCGGCGCCTGAGTCACGCAGCGTTGCGGTCCCGTGAGGCGAACACTGCACCCGGCGGCGCCAGGGCCCGCATGATTCACCCTGCGCCCCCGAACGGCCGTTCACCTCGCCCCACGGACGGATATTTGGGCGGACGGTGCATTTGCTTTCATCAGGAGGCTAAATATACACAAAACCCACATGCAACCCATTTGACCAGAGAAGAAAATGTATGCAGCGACTGCAGAGGGATTCCTAAGTTGTATGTCGAAATGGGCCTTTTTGCTTGAAAAAAAAAACGCTCCATGCATCCCTTCTCTTTTAATTACTTTGAGGTATTTTGGATGAAACAAAATGCAAGATTGACTTATTTTACAAACAATAATTTTAAAATTAAATTACACATCGAAATTAGAAATACATGGCACAAATTAACTATAATTTCACATTAAGTAATTTTATATTTTGAACGAAAATAATTTGAAAATTTTTGTAAGATGAGATAAGAATAACAAATTCTTACCTGTGGTGACTTTAATGAATGTTAATACGCTTGCTTGTGAAAAGTAACTGATGATTTTCGAAAGGAAGAATTTCAAGTCAATTTATAGGCTGTCAAATTCATATGTTTTGCGCTCTCGATATAATTCAGTAGATAAAAATGATTCATTTCTGCACAATTATGAAACGTAAGTAACAACCAACTATCTCTCTGAAAAGATATCTTGAGTTAAGATATTTGGACTTGAATTTAAAATTCTTGTTTTGAGCAAGCATGGCAATCTAACGTGCGTAAATTCCCTCTTTTTTGTATTCTGAGGAATTGGGATCGATGCAGATGTTTCGCGTCGCTTACTGCCAAAAGTGAATCGATGCAACAGCCCAGCGTCTTCCTTCTCAATTCTCATATTCATCGCTTCTGAACATGTTTTCGGATAGCGCATTGCCGAATAAAAGCCCGAATCTCGCAGACTTCCTGCAGTCGTCAACCTCCCGAGGGATCCGCCTGCGCTTGCCCATACGCGCAGCGGCGCCCGAAGCCGTTGCGTCAAGAGTCGCGTTGGTATTCATGGAGGCCGCGCCCCAGACCCGGTTCATCCGCCGCTGCTCGCGCCACGTGGTCGCGCGTTGCGTAAATAAAGCGCAGCGGGGCCGGGTGGCGCGTGACTGCGGGCGGGCAGGTGGTGGTAGAGGCCGAGGCAGCGGTAGTGGCAGTGGCGATGGCAGGGAGAGGGCCCTTGGCGTTGTTGGTGACGCCGGGAGTTGTGACAGCAGTGCCTTAACAATCGGGCAGCACTCCATCTTTCTTCTCTCGTCCTTTCGCCCACATTTCCCGTTATATCCTCTCTTTCACTTTGTGCAAAGCAGTACCAAACCATGCGCGAGACCAATGGAGAGGTTAGAGCTAGTCCCGGCTGGGGCTGTGCCCCGCGACTGAAATGCGTAGAGAAGGGAACTCCGCAAGCTGAGGGAAGGACGGCGCCTGATCTCACGTTCCAGCGAGGGAGCAACATCCCCACTGCCAGAGATAAAACATAAACTACACTTAAAGGATTAATGACCGTATCCGGTTGACGTGCCCGGAACACGAAATAATCAATAAATCAACGGCGACGTCGCCTGTTGGTGTTAACGTCGGAGTGAGCGTTAATCGTGTCAATGTCGGGAATGTCGTTATCGCCGTTGTTGAACGTCACGCTGTCGATATCGTCGTTCACGTAGTCGTTCTCGGTTTGGTCGATGTCGTTGTTGTTGGTATCGGCGGTGACGATAATGGGAGCAGTGGCGATGGCGGCGGCGGCGGCCGCAGCGTAGCACTAGGCCGTTCAGCGCCGTGTCGTGCTCCGCCGCCGCTGGAGCCTGGAGCTCGAGGCTGGAGATGAGCGAGGGTATTGATTTTAAAGTCGAGAGCGGACGCTGGAGGCTGCCGCCACCGCTGCCCCCCCCTCGCCGCGGCCTCTTCCGCGAAGTGGCCGCTGCATTCGCACCGCAAAGTGGCTCCCCCCTCAGAGCCCCCCTCTCCATTGGACAAGAGTTACATGTCGCCGACAAGTTAGGGAAAGAAAACAGCCAGTGGAAAAAAGGGAGTCCGTTCACCTTGTTAAAAGTTTAATAATTATATCAACATCTTATTTATCAAATACTCAAATTTGTGTAATTAAGTATTAGTAATAAGTTAATTTCAGCAAATCAAATTATGTTGATTTGGTGGAAATAAATGAGGAAGTATGTGGAAGGTATAACTAGGACCAATCCGTGAGCAGATTTACTCCGTGAGTTGGGCGTGGGATATCTAGCGATTTTATTTATAGCAAAAAATATTTGACTGGCTAGAAAATTGAAGAAATAATCATATAGTAATCGAGTAACCGCCGTCAGTCCGTTCGTTCGTCCATTCTGTCCGTTATTGGATTGAATTGAATTAATGCCTTATTTTACGTGGCGAGACTCGAGCCATCAGGGCCGCTCTTCCGTCTGACCACGCAAATTTCGCTACGCTTCTTTCACCAACTAGCAGAGAAAGGAGGTATTTCATGGGCGAGAAACAGGCAATTTGAATTTAGCTCAGAGGTGTCATTTAGGCTTCAGGATCTTTCACATGCAATTAAATGTACTAACATGGAACAGCCGGCTTTACTTACCTCCTAAACCTCAAATCCATGGGTTTGAACCCGCCAACTTGGTATAACAGTCCGATTCGCCAGCCACTACACCATCGCCGCGCGCTTGGATAGCTTCCAGTTCAAGAGTCGAGACAAATGAGTGTCATTGATCCCCTCTCTGCCTCCTAATGGGGAAATTATCACTTTTTGACAATCCAACCAGCAGAATCTAAAAAAATCTATATAAACACTTTTTGTTGACCTTTGGCACTTACGAGAAAGATTAGTGATTCCATCCTTCTTGAAGAGGTAAATTGATTGTCACAATTCTTTGCCGGTTTCCTCTACGATATCCTGGAACAATTTTTGAAAAAACACGTATTTTTCAAGGTTCCAATGCACCTATAAAAATTGGTTAAACTCTGTGAATTAGTATTCTCTCCCTGGAATTTACACTAGAATCATTATGACTTAACGACATACAACTTTTCATCACGATGATGAAAATTAAAACAATGTTGTAATGAATTATCGAAAAAACGTGTTGTGGATGGAGGTTATGCACCTAAACGCGTTTTGGTTGGGTTTCAAAGCCACCTAAGGAGGTGAGTACGTTCGATTTCTCTCGACAAGTCGAATCGATTGGCTCCATTTCTAGCGAGATCTTTCCAAAATATTCTGGAAGAATTCTAGAAAAACTACTTTTCACGGTCTTAAGGCATTTACAATGTTCAAGCGCTTACTGTGTTGCCGTTTGAGCTTAACGTAAATTTTTAGAACAATGGTTTTTCTGTGCATTGACAATATAACACTATTTCAGTATCTATGTAACTGTCTGGAGGAGAATTCTGGTGGCCTGTTGCTCTGATCGGTAGTTTTCCGTGGTTTCTCTGAGCAATACCAGGCGAATGCTGGAACAATATCCTAACAAATTGGCCACAGACCGCGCGCGATCTCTCCTTCCTCTTCCATTTGTCATATCCTCACCCCTTAATTATACACACATTCACTAACGTGTACTTCACTATCATAAATTCCTGGAGACCGGTCGGGAGTTTAGAACTTGACGCGGCTGAGGCGGTGCCTTGCTGGTAGGACACACCTCTTTGAGGGAAACCTCGCTAGCCGATGATATGTCTGTGCCAGATCTTACCAACTAGTGGGGGACGTTCGCAGCCACCTTCCGCGGAAAAGCATGCGCTACACTTACGGGAATAACTACCGTAGCTGTTGAGGAGCCCGGAATGACCAATGAATCAATCAATACTGGTTATTAACCAATTACTGAAAAGTTTACTGTTGAAGAGAAATCAATTATTGGTCATCGTTCTATTAAATGTTTCGTTGAGTTGTGTAAATTATTGAGTATATGATGTTACTGGAAACCACATAACACATTTCAGGTACCATTATTTAGCACTTCCAGTATAGGAGACTAATTAGATACTAATGCATTTACGTAAATTACATTTCCGTCATTCGATTTGCAACCCCAATTTTGCATACATTTTGCACCTGCAACCCCAATTTTGTGAGGGCACCATCCGCCCTTTTTTCACTAGTTTGTATACATGAATTCAGATGTGCCCTGATTGGACCATCTGTCATTTTAGAATCTCACTCCTTTCACAATAGCTTCATGAATTCTAAAAGTATGCCCTAATTTTGGACCATTTCATACTCAGGAAGTCTATTAACATAACAAGTTGAAGTACACTGAATTGCAACGTGAACATTCAAAAATAGAAACTAGAAGTGGTTCAGAGGTGTACAGACTTTCTCGTATTAGTTAATTTCCTTCTATATTTAGTCTGAGCAAGGATTTCATGTGTTGCTCTACACTTTTCCCAATTGTCATCTATTGGTGTCTATATTTTTTAGAACCTTTTTTTCAGCCTTCCGGGTACTAATAACAGGAATTGAAATATTACTATAAGAATATTATAGAACACTAAATCTTGTTGTGTATGCACATTTTTATAGAAAAGGGTTTAGTTGTTTTTGAGAAAATGGTTTGAGAATATCTGGAAATGCACAACGTTGAGCTCATTTTCACCACTTCATTAGACATCATTTGAAGCACATGTTCTCAAAAATAGAATAATGTATAAAACGTCTCTATTGTAAATATTAACGAGATGAGAGAGATTTTTTTAAATTAAATTTTTGTAGTTTTTACAAAATTAATATGAGTAAAACATGGATTTATAAGCATTTTTTATTGAAAAATTTGGAACCGTTTTTGAGAAAATGTCGTTTGAATGTTTCTAAATATGCGCAATTTTAAGCTCACTTTCACCTAATTCTTTGAGTTTACGAGAAACATCGTAAATGTTATTAATGAGATGAGTGATAAAAGTGACATTTTATGTTGCGAATACGAAAGATTGCTATACGAGGCTGATAGACCGAGTGGCGTAGTCCAACGAGCAAAAAAAATCACTTTTATCACGGGAGTCATACCTAAATTTATACAGCCTTACAGCCTTCAGGCAGTCATTTTATTGTAATTCAAGTATGAAAATCACTAATTTACATTAACGTTAGTAGTAGCCAATGCAATAAGGCATAAATACTTTGTTTTCTTTATTGTATTCTCCATTTTATTTCGACGTCTGAACGTGTTACTTTTAACAGTAGTGCTAAAAATTGAAGTTTTATTACGCTTTGTATGTCCTAAAAGTAATCGCTTTTAATAGAACCTGTCTAAAAAATAATTTAAAGCATTTGATCTACAAGTGCTATGACGTATAAAAACGCGTAAAATTTGCACACTTGTAAATACTTATCCCGTATACACGTACGTATTTTTTTTATTTATAACAAAAAAATTGACAATCTATTTTTTACAAAATAATAAGTAAATATGATGTTGTAGAATTATTCTGACATTGATTTCAGTGAAGGGTGCCATCGGTTACTCTTCATCTACTTCTCAACTATAACAAAAACAAGTATTATTTTGGGTTTGGCTTGCAAGTGGGATAGTTTAGTAGGCTGAGGGTAATGTTTCAGTTATTAGTTTGGAGAATCTATATGGGAGTTGTAGGGGTGAGGTTCTGGTTAGTCGATGGATGCTGCACTATTGTCTAGGATGTTGAGGGCTAAGTGGTTTGGATGGTTTTTAAGGCGCTGGAGATATTTGAGCTGGATAAATTCTATTCTTTCCAAAGACAGTGGGCATTTTTAAGCCCTTGTGCAGTGCTGCATTTGTGATGAACCATCGGTGGCTTGGCGCGATCATTCAGAAGGTCTTGATGAAATCTCTGGATGAATCGAGAGATTACTCTTGCTTTAGCTGTGCCCCAGATTTGGATGCCGTAGGTCCAATATTGGGATATGATAGTTTATATATAACAGTTTATTTTTCCAGTGAAGTTTTGATGGTATCTAGTATCCGTATAGTTTTCTTATTTGAAGTTGAAGGTGCTTTTTTTTGGCTAAGATGATTATGCTTCCATGTCAGCCGTTTGTCTAGATGTATTCCCAAGTATTTAAACACTTTCCACGTGTATATTGGATTGTTGTTGATGTGGACAGTAGGGCATTTGTTTTTTTCTCAGGGTAAAGGTTATATGGACTGAATTTATTTTCGTTGTCTTTTATTTTCCACTTTTTGGCCCAATCTTCATCATTATTGAGATGTTCTGTAAATGTCTTGATGCGACATTAGGGTCGTTATCCGAAGCTAGTATGGCCGTTATCATCTGCAAAAGTGGCTATGGTTGTTTATCTGTTTTTGGTATATCAGTAAGTATAGCAGCTGGTATAGGATAGGCCGAGTACACTACCTTGTGGTTCTCCGGCCTTGAATTGGATCGAAATTCAAGATAATTCCTTTTGATATTTGTTTGGAAGGTAAGTTCTTGGTTTAGTATTTAATAATGGGATGACGTTCTGGAATACGTGTAGCAGAGAATTTGGGCAAAGGTAGACGCTTTTTCTGTGGGGTTTCTTGCCCAACCTCTTGTTTTCGTCCGCTGATTGGGGGATTTGATTTGGTGGGTTTTTTTAGCTCCCTTGTGGCCTTTAAATAAGGAGTATTGGTATCTTCTGTTGGACGTAAGGTTGGTTAGAAAATCTTGAAACCTGTTGTTGTTTGAATTCGGTTTAGGAGGCGTTTTAGTTGCCTAGTTGCTCTGTTTTAGTTGTACGGTCTTCAGATAATTTTGAAGTATGCAGAATTCTTCCTTAGTCTTCTTTTCTCGGCTATTTTTGTTCAAAAAGAACTTTTGGATATTTCACGCAGCCTACTTGGGGTGTAGCGAAGTTGGCGGTGTAGCGGTCCAAGGATGCTTCTTGAATATTTTGTATTTAATATTCTCAGGTCGCTTCGTCTATGTGGTCCAGCTGATTTTAGTGGTAACGGATGTTTGTTTTCATAGATATTGTTTTCATATACAAGTTTCCAGTTTGTTTTCCTGTCGTTAGTGACGCGGGAGAGGATTGTAGAATAATTTGTGCCGACTGTGATAATTATTGGAGTGTGGTCTGAGGACAGTTCGGTGGGAAGATTCTATGATACAGTTAGTGGGATGGGATTCCTTTTGTTATGAATATGTCAATAACATCTGGAGTTTTTTTAGATCGGTAGGCGCAGTAGGTAGGTTTCTCCTGTAGAAATGGGTTTCTAGCTGAAAGTGAGGTAACTGCTTTCAGTAGTTCTCTCCTCTTGGAGTGATGAGGCCTGGATCCCCATTGCGTGTTTGGCATAATAGTCCTCCTCCCACCATGTCCTATTCCTGAGACTAAAATAGGTTTCAAATCGTTTGTTTTGTCTATTTTGAATCTTGGAGTGCAAGTAAATGGCACTGATTGTAATTGGTCCACTCAGTCCAAAATTGTACAGTCGTTGCTTGAATATCCTGTTCCGTACAGCTTCCTGTTCTTGATGTTTTTATAGTGGGTTTTATTAATATTGCCTGTGCCATCATGGGCATTTCACTAGGTATTTAGTATCGTATAAAGGGTGTAGTTTTCAGTTTGAGTAGACTTCTTTCTGTGAAGTGAAATTCAAGAGATAAGTAGCATGTCTATTTTTATTTTCGTTGAAGAAATATTTCGATTTGTAGGCGATGATTTGCCAAGCCGTTGGCGGTTTCCAAGTGCAATGCGAAAGGATTAGGCATTAGATAGTATTGGAGACAAGCGACGATTATGAGGTTAATTGATGAGAGTGATTATTTTGTTGGACTTTTGGCTGCATTAAGTATGTTTTGTAAACCTTTTTCAAAGGAGTGCTGCTATAAATTTTCAAATTAATGGAATTGCCTATCGTCGTTGTCGTTGATGTCTTTCTACAGGCTTTGATCGCGGCAACAGTATCGGCCCATGTTCCTGTATTTACATGGGTCCACTTCTTTGAGTTTTATCGTGAGAAGATTGAAAGAAAAGAGTAAGAGTTCTCATGTTCTGTGTTTGTGTTTGACATGCATCTCTTGTTGAAACATTCTGTGTTTACTTGATAGTTTTTTGTTGTACCCTTCCTTTTTAATATTTTTGGTATAACTTTGCAACCTTTGTGTAGTTGGCGGGCATGGCGTGTGCGTCAAGCTTCAACAGGAGAAACAGTTGGTTGACTTTGCTTTTTCCTTTAAACACTATTATCTGGGTCCGTAGTTCTTTTCCACATTTAACACACCTGTACGGGGTATGCACAGTACGACAACTGATATGGTTCATGAATCTCTGACAGTTTTTGCATTGTACTATCTCGCGTGTCAGGCGTGGTGGTTCGGAAAGCAGCAACCAACACAATTTTAACAGTCGGTTAAATTTGAACACTTCTTTGAATTGTTGGAATTTTGGCCTCGCAAGTGTCTACAATAAAATAGAGGCAGAGTGATTAGTTAGCCTGTTGGCGGACATTTATAATTTTTCTAACTTTTGTGATCCTTTTCCAGCAACGCAGCCTTGATATCTTTTACGTCTACCGTATGATGTATGTGTCGCAAGACAACTCTATACTCGCACGGTTCTAGGTTTCAAACTGGTATATAGTATACGTGACGTGTGGCTGATAAATGTTTATTATTTCCCTGTGAGGTATTTTGGGAGTTTTGGCGCGTTAGTTTTAATTTTGTCGTTTGCTAAGAGATTTTATTTCTTATTTAGATCTTCTGTTTTTCAAGGCTTCCTTTAAAAAATTTGATCATAGCTGGAACATTATTACATTTGGCACGAAAATTGGAGGCACAGTGGTTTTTGGAAAGGTTTCCTCATTGTTCGCGTTGTGCCTTCTATATCAAGAGCACTGAATGGATTCTTGGTGGAACTGTAAATATACACTAGTATTACATCGCAAGACGCTTGTCTTTTGCCTTATACCCTTCTATTAGCATCAGGGTCGAGGATGTCAGGGTTCGGCCTTTTTGACCGAGCTGGTGTTATATTTGCCATACATTTCTGCCGTCAGGTACGGGAGCAGATGATTCATCGATGCATTGCCGTTTGCTGTCGCTGCAATGTTGAATTTTTCGGATGACATTTCTTGAAGTAAACAGCTTATTCCCAGGTAGCATGTCAGTAGCAATGCAACTCGCACAACATGGCTTACTTGATTTCTAGCCGAAATTACTTCGGTAATCGACGTGAGATTCTTAGGTATAGGTTGTCTTTTGTTAGGTTGATTTGAATATGAAGAGAATGAAACACTGTTATATACTTTACACAATTCGACTTAGAGCTAGTGCGCACTGGTTTATTATCGCTAGCTTTTCCTTTCTTGGCGCCCTCGCGGCGAGGCAGGTAAGACACTACGGAGCTGCGGGCACGATCCGCACACCACAGCGGTCAGGCGAGTACTGACACGTACGTATAAGTACGAGGAAGTAAGTGGTAGTCCTACGAAACGGCAGTCTTGGATACTTATTCGAAAACTAGTTTACTCTTCTCTTGAATTGAGGCTATCTTTATAGTTTTGCCCTATCCTCTTCCCAGATGGTGGCTATCGACGCCTAAAACACCCTACATCTCTCGCGGTTCCTACCGCTCCTCTGAGGACAATCCCACTTTCGCATCCCCCGAATATCGAGTAGGTCTATCTCGGTAATGTACGTACTCGGCTCTTCACGTATTGCCCATAGTATCCCTGTATCATCACGGTACCACTGTTCTCTGTATGGGAATCAAACTCAACAAAAAAATTTCAGTTATATGTACGTATTTTTTTTATTGCACCGATTTCATTGAACATTACGCATATGTTGAAACCGCATGACATTTAAAGATTTAATGTTCAAGAGCAGGTTCCACTGTGATAATAATGTTTAAGATTAATAAAGTTTAATAATATTGTTGCAAGAGAACGTTCATGATATTTGAAAAAAAATCATTTTGAAAATTCAGAGATGTTAACTGTATCTGTACCATTTTTGCGAGCATACATTTAACTACTCTATTAAGAATTTTGTAGAAAAATGTTTAGGACCCTTTGAACCATTTTTGTGAAATGTTTGAAAAATCGCCGGGTTTTAATGTAAACAAGTCCGTAAAAGCATTAAAAGATTGATTTTCATTTTGCAGGGCTTCGTCCAGCCAGATTATTTTGGGGATATTAAGGAATATTTGGAAAAATCATATGCATGTTTTAAGTGCTAGATTGCGTTGTTCACCAGCGGAAAGACGGGTTTGAAAACAACCTTAGTGTTGTTCACAGACAGACGAACAGGCGTTATGAAAAATATACGTTTTTTGTTGTTCAGAAACCACAAAGAATTAATTTTGACTAATTTACATGTTAGAAAAAGTAATTTACTACATAAAGGAACAAAAACGTTTTTCTTTTACGGAATCAGAGATCCACAAAATGATTTTTTATGTCCAAAAATGGCACTTTTCACCGCAGAACTACTCCGTATACAAAAAAATTAAAAATAAGATAAACACGAAATTCGATTTTTATAGTATACTACAAGCTGAACCCCTACCATTACTTCGCAGAAGAGGCAACTGTGGAAACGTTATAGTAGAAAAGTACTACATACGCACTTGTACAGAAAATCAGGAACTCCAAAGATGCTTCATGGTAATCTGTTCTTATTCCCCAAAGCTAATAAATTTTGTGAGGTTTACAAATGCTGGAACAATAAATCACTATTCATTTTTAACGCAGAATTAATAGTATTTTACGCAATTAGTTTATAGTGTTAAAGCATATTACATGAGAACATGGTTTGAAAACCAGCGACGTTAGAAGCGAGTTTTCATATTTGTACGACTGCAATAAAACAACATTATAAACAAGTTGCATACACTATTTTTTGTATACCAGCATTATATATTTATTAAAGAATCAAACTTAATTTTGCCAAACGCGAGTGCGAGAAAACGGTGGTCGACTGTTCCGTTTAACTTTACCTCCCCACGATTCTCCCGCTGTGATTAGCTAAACGTGTGATGACGCAATCATTTGTGCCGTAGAATGCTAACACGTCGACATTTGTGCCGTAAATTGCCCTATTATGAACGATTTATTGACACAGTCGTTTATAATACTGGTATATCAAAAAATATTTACAAAAATAAAGTTTTTTTAAAATTTTTATCATATCTCCATGTACGTTTTGGTGGACTACAACAGTTTAATTCCTGCTAGTAATGCATAACTACGTAATGTATAAAAGCGTAATATAACATATAATCACGATCATTGACAACTTATCGTAATCGGACACGTGACAGACGATAGCAGGGTATTACTTTTATATACACACACTAATCTTTGCATTAATTTTAATTGCAACTCGCTAAACAAAAACAACCAAGACCAATGATGTGTTGTAATTGGTAATGAAACAACGGCAGACAAGCCTTTATTTCTTTAATTATTATATTGTAAAAACATGGTGCTTTTACAAAAATAATAATTAATAGGAGAAAATTATTACACGTCTAGGGTCCACTATCATTCATTTAAAGAAACAAAATGTCTCGAAATTAAGTTAGCAGAAAACTAAAACTTCTTTCAAGAAAAAAAATATTTCATTTTTTAAATGTGCAGATTTATTTTAATTTCCTCTCTCTATTAATGGAAGAATTACTTTGCGTTGTGCCTACTGATAAATTGCGGTCTAACATTGATGCATATTTTCAAGCGTCCCTCGATACTTCGCGGGAATGTTATCTTCAGCTTATGCGGTGTCGCATGCAACCCGCTTGCCGTGGGTGACTAACGTGGCACTGGAAAGCGAATCGGCAAAAGGCAGTAGCAACATGTCAAGAATTAAAGCACTACAACACTACAATACCACAGTTTCAAAAATTGACATAAGAATCTTATACTAATATCTCTGTGCATTAAGGGAAACGGACTGATGGAATTCAAACGTTAAAATTAAATTAATAAAATCGCTGGTGAGATACTTTCTTATAATTAAATAAATGAAAGATGTCCGAAATATATTTAAGCTAACGATCTTTACGATCGCACACCAATCACCCTCAGAGCTTGCAGCGTCAGCTCTTTTCGGAAAACGAAGAACTTCGTTTTCCGTCAAGGCGGTGCAAGCTTAAATATATATTTGATACCGGACAATAGATTTTATTTATTTGGTCAAAATTTAAATTGAAAAGTAGTGTTTGATGTAAAGAATATGCTTGAAATACTCAGGCATATCAATCGAATGGTTCGAAATTTACACATACGAGTATATGATGTTCTCGTGAAGATTCCAGAAAGGGAGGAAAAGTTGTTCTGGTACATTACGTAATTCTTGAACGTACATATTATTATCCCTCTTAAACCATTCGGTCTTCTACTTGTTTACTAATATTAGGCGTATAAGTCTCAAGACTACTGTTGAGAAGTTACACGAAGTGTGATGATTCGTCATTATATTTAAAAACTGAGTGCCATCTGAATTTGTTTTAATATAGCATGCGGTATTTCGAAATTCAAGAATTATTGAACGGTATTTTATAATAAATGAAGCTTGATTTTCATTTTTCATCATTGTCATTTATATCATTGCTGTAATATGCATGTATGGATTAGTGTACTACCATAAATAGTTTTATTTAACTTGTACTTGTTTCACAAAGTTCTATTTCAATATAAATCGAGCGGTATGAAAAGAATTAGAGAACGTGACGAAAGCGACACTATCGAACTACAGCGTTCGATAGTGACTCACTTCATCTGACGTGAGTAATGGAAAAACTGCATGACTTCCTCTGCCCCACATAACGCAATATTTGAAAAAAATACGTGGCAGGAAACATGGAATACATATACTGAGAATTATTTCTTATAAATCAATTTAATCGTAAACGTGCGTAGTTTCACTCGATGTTGTCAAACCTGTCGCTCATCTCGATAACTTCAGAGGTGCACATGATACATTGAAACGCCCAGAGAGCGCAGCACGTGTACTTTACACACGCTGGGAACAATTTGTAAGCGTGTTCGACCACACACGACTTGAAATATGCTCACCAACCACTCCGTCCTTTTTGTGTAAGAAGTCGGAAAATGCTCCTGTTCTAATTTTAATATCGATAAATTTGAGCAAGAAAGTTTATAATACTTTACTTTCTATAATCTTCTTAGAGAGCCTCCTATGTTTCTTCTCCGCCTTGACTCATTATTAAAAAGCCATTCTGAATATTCTTTCTCCGGGCATGTTTAATATATATTTTCCATTTTATTCAACAGTGTTTATTAATTTCTTTTATACTTCACATGTTTAATTCTGGTCTAATTTATTATTTTTGAATGTGCTCATTAACTGAATCCAGCAATTTCTAAGAAATTGTATTTGTGTTGTCTCTATTCTTCTCATTTGATTTTTAGCCAGTGCACCTATTTAATTTCACTTCCAAGTCACCATTTTTTGCATGTTATTTGTAGCCTAAGTAATGACCAAGTTAACCTGTTCTAATACCTTACTGCCAAGGACTATTTTTGTTCTCGTAGGTTCGTATTCTGTAAATGCCACGGTCTTTGTTTTCTCTTAAGGTATAGTCATATTGTATTGGTTATATCATTATTATTATTATTATTATTATTATTATTATTATTATTATTATTATTATTATTATTATGGTCCGATTAAAATAAGTTGGTGATTGACAGTTGTGCTTCTGAGGCTGAAGCTTTATATATATATAATTATATATATAATAAATAATAAGCAATTGTCAATCACCAACTTCTTTTAATCGGACATTAGCAATACTATTCAGCTTATATATTGCTTCTTACTATCTTCCATAGAAATTATTATTTGGACATCTGCAAACAATAGGGTTATACAATATATTTGAATTAATAATTGTGAATTGTTTATTTACAATTTTAATACATTAATGTATGCACTCATCAATATATTCTCTACACAAGCTCTGGCAAGTTCATTTGAGTTGTTTAGATATTCATTTTTCTTCAATTTTTCCCACAGTAGTGTACTTCTAACTTTATGTTAGTATGATGCTCAAAAACAAATAATACGGCGATAGAAATTTTATTACAAGAGTTTCGTATACATATTCCTCTGTAGTTGCCAAATTGCCTATATATATATATATATATATATATATATATATATATATATATATATATATGTATATATTCATTTTATGAATAAGGCAACTAACGTCTATGCCAATATTTGTTTATGATATTTTATAAACTTACTTTAACTCTGCAACTCTATAAACGTATTTTATTAAATACATATTCAGACAATTCGTACCTACATTTTTCTTATTTCTACTGCCGTTACTTCAAGTTCCTTCATTTCTATACTTTACCGATTAATTCCATTTCATCATGCTTCTTAACATGATCATTTTTACTCTCTCGGTACTCAGTATAGAGAAAGATATGTAATGCTGTGCGAAAAAGAGGTGAATTTACGGCAGTAAAACTCCTATTGCCGGGCCCTGGTAACGATAAATCCAGTTGCTAAATAGAGAAAAAAAATCTCTAATACGGTGTAGCCAGAATGTATGTGTTCTGGGTTCTTGATACTGAAAAATCGATTGACGGCTAAACGACAGTTCGTCAGTCTGTCCACTGCCCGACTGACACTGTGTATGAACAACACTAGCGTCGTTCTGCCGATTACCTCAAAATTTGATATTCCCAATTGATTTGGCTAATGTCACGGACCCTTTAATTTGAAATCGATATTTTAATTTTGAGGGGTACTTTACAGGGTGAGGGTAGGACAAGAAAGGAGAAAGAAAATATCGCGCACGATCCGTGGCACATTTGTTAGGGTACTGTTCCGGCATTCGCATGGTGTTGATCGGAGAAACCAATGACAACTACCAATCAGAGCAGCCAGCCGCTAGGATTGTCCTCCAGAAAGCGTCTGAATCCGACCTCGCGATCAAGTTAGTGCCCAAAAGCCTACCTCTCTCGGAACTCGAACCTAGGATCTCCCGGTCAGAGGCACTGCACTGACATCACTAGATGCCCTGAGCCACCTCTCCCGATTACTACTTCATATTATTTTGACTTTTTGAAAACAAACTTACGAAGCTGGCATAGTGTTTGGAGGTGAGATGGCAACAAAATTGAGACGTTTTAGCGGACTTTGTTGCTACCAACCTCTCTTGCGACAATGATTTCGTATGACGCGTATTTTGCTCAATAGCAACCCAATGGTTTCAGGATTCATCTAACTCATCCTATTGTTGATATAGTCATAATAATTATGATTTCGATACTATTCTTATCAAAGAAAATAGGTTGAAGGAAGGTAACAAATTTAACTTAGAAGTAACAAACACCCTTCTTTACTGTAAGAAGTTTTGATCGCTAATTATGGTATTCGAAAATTGAAAACCTATTATACATCGAAGCATGCTTGTGTGACATTATTATTGCTTTTCTGAATTGTGTGCTGCGCATACTGCAACAGTTGAATTTATTTTTCTGTGTTTCCTTTTAAAAAGTAGAAAATTATTTCTGCTTCTGAATGTCGAAATAAATTCATCATAAGTGATTTGTTTGAATCAGTTAAACTGGACGGTGTCAAGTAATAGGGTATTAGTGGCGCAGGAATTGCAATATTTCAGTATTATGTAACTTATCTCAATATTGTGAAAAACTAGTGCCCTTGTAGCCCCACTAATTTTAAAGTAATTTTACTATTCTATTTATGGTATGAGAATTATTCTTAAAGTATTCATTCATTTTTTATTTAATTCATTAATAATATTATAAGTTTTATTTTGCCATCCATGAATGTCACATATTAAATCTGATAAAAATGTCTCCAAACTTTGACGCTTGATTTATCTAATTATTATTCGTTAAAGGAAACTTCCTTTTATAATCAACTTTAAAATCTATATTAGAAGGTTTTCTTGGGTTTTTAAGTAAGCCTTCCCCCCCTTTTGAAAGGTGGTTTTCATTCCAAATTCTAAAAGTCATTCTTGAATATTTATTTTTCTTTTGACTAGCAATTCATATGCAGCGTTGGTCTATATTTGTTTTTAGAAGTAAAATGAACGACCTGCATGGGCGCCCCGCCTATAAGGTCGAGTCGCCAGGGGGGAGAGATCGCCGGTTCCAATCCGGGCTAAGCCAAAAGGTACTGAAAATGTCTAATGATGAATGACTCCGTAGGTTAAAGGTAAACGTCAAAAAACGTCAAAAGCTTTGAAGTACAATTTCATTGGGTGAACAAGGAATGCTGTGTGCCGCCAAAACCTTGGGCGAGTACCGCGCAGAGAAGAGAATTGGACCTCAGTTGCCATGGCGTCCTCGCTGATGCAGGAAAGAGGGCACTCTGGGTGTTTGTTGTCCCCGGCCAGCTTGTAAAGCGGGGCGGCAGGAGGTGAGGGAGCCGGTGATCGTGCCTGCAAAGGTGGCGAGAGCGATGTGAGTGGCAGGAACGGCAGGGTCAGAGGCGGCGTGGCAGCAGCAAGAGCGTGGGCATAGGGATTGATGCAAGCTGATGAGATCGTGAGGGCGATGTGGGCAAAGGGAATACAGGCGGCGCGGTAACGGGTAGAGGATAGCGGGAGAGTGGGTGAAGATGGGAAAACGGGGTTGGAGGGGTAAACGGGGAAGAGGCTTAACGGAAGCGGTGGGGTAAGAGTGACTGCGGGCAAAGGCGCTTCAGGAACTAAAGGAGGTGGAAGGGCTTTTTTTTAAAAAAAAAAAAAATAACATAATTTTGAATATGATACATGTTTTAGTTTAACAATACAAACTTTTTCACGTGTTTTCATGTTACTACCTATTAAAAAACTAAACTGTTACATCTTTACACTTATTTCTAAGGGAGAGAAATCCCACTGAGCAACTCACAAAGAATCATCCAAGTTTGCAAATTTTGTGCAAAAATCATGTTTGAGAAATCTATTTTTTATTCTTTTGGCGTTTATGGGTGTTTTGCCTAGGTTGTATTGGGATAGTTGTGTAATTGATGAGATATTATTGTAAAAATTATTGGATAACGCAGTGATGGAAGGTATAGGTTTTATATGAATTTTTTTATCAAGTTGTTTTTGATGAAACAGGATGCATTGGTTATTGTTTGTAGGAATTTATTCTGAATGACCTCTGTTTTATGGATATTGGTTCTTGCTGAATTAATCCAGACAGAACAGTATAGAGCATTAGAGTCTTATGGCTGCATATATGAGTTTGGCATTTTGTATACTTATTTTAGTGTGGTTGTTTATTAATGGTTTTAACTGGACTAGCTTGACTTTTGTTGTGTTTTAATGTTTAAATGTTCTTTCCAGTTAAGTTTGGTGTCTAAACGCAGTCCTAGATATTTCACTGCCTTGTATTGTGGAGTCCGACGAATTGTGTTATTGTTCAGTGTGAGGGGTGGTGGTTTTGAAATTGTTTTTAATGAAAAAAATGTTGCTGTTGACATAGCTGAGTTTAATTTAATTTTCTATTTGTTTTGCCAAGAATCTATTTGGTTTAGATGTTGTTGTATTATGTTTCTTAATGTGCTCGAACAATACAATGCTATATAATCTGCGAATTGTGCTGTATTGATTGTGTTGGATGTAGGGATATCAGCTGTGTAAAGATTGAATAATACAGGTGACAATGGAGAGTCCTGAGGAACTCCAGCCAATATTGATTTGGGGGTTTGAGAGATGTTGTTCTATTGAAACTGAAAACGTTCTATTGCTTATGAAGCTAGGCGGAAGGGTAACGGAGATGTTCTGGAGAAGGGTAACTGTTCGTTGAGGTAAGTGGAAGGCAGGAAAGGGGCAGGGTAACGGAGGCAACGGGGAAATAGGGATGGCGAGGTAAGTGGAGCAGAGGGCAAACTGGGCGGCCGAGGAGGCACAGGGGTAGGCGAGGTAATGGAGGCTATGGAGATACGGGGGAGGGGCAGCGGGGATGTGGGGTACAGGGGCGTCGCGTGTATCGTGTACAATGGAGACGACCTTTGCAGTGGGGCCGTGGGAGCTCCGGGGACGGGCTGGACCGCATCGGAGGGGAACGCGGCTGCGGGAGGCGGAAAGGGCGAAGAGGGCGTAGTCTGCGCTGCGAGCGAATCGAGCCACGTGCTCGGCAACGCGTGGCAATGCGACGGCCATGCAACTCTCAACTCGCTATTTTCTTCTCATAGAAATGTGTTGCCGTTTTTTCTCTCGCTTATTCTATATTATCCCATGCGTTCCTTTACTCAGTCTCATTATTTTTTCACTTTCATTCGCACTCCATTTTTGTCTTATCTTCTTTTACCCTCATTCTCTTACTATTTTATTTCTTCTTCCGCTCCTTCTCTCTACTTTTCTTCTATATTTGTGCTTTTCGCAATGAATTTTGCAACTGCATACGTACTTTCTCGTTCTTAACCGGCCTTGATCTTGCGCGTCCTCTTATCTGCATTCTTCTCTTCCACGTGCTGCCTCCGTAGTGTCGTCGGCGATCGTTAACTTCGCACGCACGAGCCCAGCGTTGCTTTGCCGCGCGGTGGCTGTTGTGGAATCTTCAGTGGCCTGTGCGATAAGAATGCCACAGCTAGGCAAGCGTAGTACGCTCGTAGGCTACAGATTCTTCTGGAGGCGATGTATGAAGGGAGGCTCCTTGCGTTTGAAAAAGGGTAGGGAAAAGTATGTGGAAGTAGTGTAATTTAGAAAGTGTAGTGTAGAACATTTAAATCTGAGTTGGGGAGTATTTTTCGGTATCTTGGTTTGACAGTGGTGATAACAATGTAGGGGACGATAATGATGATATGGGTATCAAAATGTCAACAGGGTTGCAGTTATCGCATGTCCCTGGGATGTGATGTCATCGTAAATCTGACCTGGATAATATGAATGGTAAAAGCTATTGAAATATTGCTGAATTTTCCCATTGATATAACTTGATAGAGATACTTTATTCACCTTCGTTCAATTTAACCCCATAACATGAATCTCACAACATAAATCCAAAAATTATATCACATGGATAATTCCAGTCTGACCCAGGAAAAATTCTTAAACCGGATCTGCCACTAGTGCTCTGCCAAGGTTGCCGCAGAGGACGCGTCTAAGTGACTGCTTAAAATTGCTAGAGCGTAGTATCTCCTTCGGTTGGCAGGATGTGCAGTGTGACTACTATCATGTATTCAGCTCTAATTGAATTTAATTTGTCTTATTTTACCGCTCTAATGTCCTGTAGAAATAAATTGTCCAATTATTCTTATTTGCAATGGACTACTTTTAATGTGTTCCATGTGTTACATATTTTCTTTAATATTTGAATTCTATATTTTCCTTTGTAGGAGAGTATCATGCTGGATATCTAAATATCTTTTTATTAGCGTATGTAAATACAAGCTTTCGTGTTTTGCAACATTTGAATACCTATCCAAGGGAAAATATAAATGGGCGATCGATTTTATTGCAGGATCACTTGACAATGCAAGAAGCTGACGATACTTTTTAAGGCATGTCTAGAGTGTTTACGTCGGCGTCAGTGTGTGTCAGCGCGAGCCGGGAGCTCCAGACTGAAGTAGGGCGAAGGCGTAGTAGGGAAAGCCACACGTACAGGAGGGTGTGAAAGCGGAGTGGCGCGGCGGTCGAAGTGCCGGGCGAGCGGGGCGCGGAGAAGGCCAGTGGGGATGGGGTGACGGCAGCGGACCGAGCGGGTCCATCGCGTCGATACAGCATTACCCCCTCCCGGCCGCCCCCTCCACGCTGTCCCTCGCGCCGCGCCTCGCCGGGGAGTCGTGGAAAATCCCCGGAGCGACGCCGTGGCTACGCGCGCCTTCGCGGGGATCCCCCTCTTCCGCCCTTTGGACCACGTGACTGCTCCCGCCAATCGGCGCCCGCGGCCTGCGCAAGCGCTGTGGAGGTTCGCCCACCCCGTACCTCGACCCCACTCCTGCGCGTTTCACCCCGCCGCAGGGGAAGTCGAAATGCGACGCAAAACGCGTGGCCATCTGCGCGACACGTGTGCTCACGGTATTCGTTCTTTTTCTTCAATAATGTTTCAATATAAACACACATTCAAAGTGTACGATTCCGCGAAACAAAGTACCTTTCACTGCATGCCTTTTTGTAACTATATTTCAACAATCGTATGTAGATTTCCCAATAATTATTCATAGTAATGAAAGGCGAGTGGGCATTTTAGTAAATAAACAGAATGGCAATTTTGCACTCACATTCAACGATAGTAGAAACTTATTTTTTCCCCTGGACTGGTTGGTGCCTTTGAATGATAAGCCTTGCTTGTTATATCTCGAAATTTGACGTGTGTATGATTATGGCTATTTGTCTCAAATGCTCATGATAACTATTGCATAGAATATTAGTGGTGCGTCATTTACTATGGGATACTGCATGTTTGCCCATAATTTTCAAGGGACCCATCGAGGCTTAATCTCAAATTCAGTGTCGCATGAAGCTTATCTTATCCGGGCGATAGCGGAGAAATTTTTTATTGCGTGTCTTTACGCCCCCAGCCTTGCCGATGGACGGGCTGTTGCAGCTCGCGAGGCCCTTGCATGCTTCCTGCTCGTTAACGTGCGGATACGTGTCCTATAGCAGAGCCGCGTGGGTCCTGGGTTCTACCGCGCGGCGTGGGGGCCTAGTCATCAGATCCACAAGGCTGGAAATTATTAATGACGTCACACAAGTCATGACAATTTTTTTTATGATAATGCGTGCAGCAGACACGAAAATTTAAAATAAACAATTGGGAGAATATTCTATGCTAAAGATTAATGTATTCATTTTGAACAATGTAAAGATCTGAATCTGGTAGGGGAAAATACAAAGTAAACAGGGGTAATACGGGAGAGATCCAAAGAGTATGCTTTATTCGAATCATTGTTTTACCTTCCTGTTTCCCAGGTAATAACAAAAGGGCTTTTGAATTTTTCAGTAATTTCCACAACCTGTCAAGCAATTTTAAAAGAGAAAATTCATAAATGAAAATAAACAAAAATCTTAATATTAACAATATTTTAATAATTAATATTAGTATTATCATGAACTTTGAAACCTCTCCAACTATGTCATGTTGAAGTGAAAACAAGTAGTGAAGAACAAAGTGAGAAAAATGAGTAAAAAATTGGTATACTGAATTACTAACACCTTTGATTGGAAGGGACGAATTGACATTTTGAATCTTATTGGTCGAAAGCACAAGAGTGAAATAATATTGGCAGAGCTGGTATAAACAGCGGAATGTAGATTGAGAGGTGTTTAGTTTATATACCTATCAATTCTTCGTCACTTCTATTCTCTGACGGACCACCATGAAATGAGGCCCATGGAACCTGTTACTAGCTGTGCTGAAAGAGAAAATACACAATTTTACGTGTGTTGTCCAGTAGACCTGCCGTGGCCGATCGCTGAGAGCGTGTAGTTTATGATTGCTTGTTCTCACTGAAGACTTGATCAGAGTCATTACCTTACTGGAAATGTGAAGAATGGAATGCCTGTACAACGGGCCGTGATAAAGTTGTAACAATAGAATTGTTAGTTCACACGTTAAATTATGTGATTGAAATTGCTGTTGCCGTATGAATTAACACATTCCACCAAGGAGGTGGTAACAGTTTTCGTATTGATAACAATACCACAGCTTAAATGTTGTCAGTAAAACAGTTCAAATACGGTTCACATGATTGCGGTTGTAATGTTAGAAAAAACGTATAACGCAGAAGAGACAGTAAATAATCTTACATTCGCGTATAAATACGGCAACGTAAAATCAGTTTGAATGAATGTAATCATCCAAGATATGTTTGAATGATTGATTTGTTATTTAGTGTTTCCGGGCCTCTCAAGTGCTATGGGTAGTTACTTCCGTACGTGTTGTACATGTTTTTATCACGGGATGAGGTGGAGGTGGTGTCCCCCCCCTCCCCGTGGTGAGATCTGGCACCGACCTTCACGTCGGCGAGCGGGGTATTTCCCATTCAGGTATCTCCCACTAGCGGGGCTACGCTCCAGCCCAGACAAGCTCTAAGCTTCCAACTGGACTTATGACTTGTGTAGTAGTGAATTGCATGGAAGTGTACGGGTGTGTAAGTAAGGGGTGAGGACAGATAAAATAAGAGGAAGGAAAGATCTCGCGCGGTCCACGGCCCGTTTGTTACCATTCTGCTTTGGCATTTTCCTGGTTTTCATCGAAGAAACTATGGAAGACAATCAATCAGAGCAACCGGCTAAAACGCGGCTAAACAGCGACCCAGCTATCTAGCTAGTGTCAAAATCCTGCCACCGTCAGGACTCAAAGCCTAGGACCTCGCGATCAGATGTGTTGCATCATTTGATACCCTGAACCACCTCAATTGGTCCAGATATTTTCTCTGAGTTTTAATTTATCATAAATAAAACCATCATGAATTATATTAGCTACAAAAAATAACTGTACAGTGGGTGTTCAAGAATTATTAGAAACGACGCACTTTGGCGATCGTGATGCGCATGCGGGTTGGTTGGGGATAGAGGTGAGAGAAGAGTGGAAAGGGGGCGCTTTGCAGCGGAGGAGGTAGCTCCGCCCTTCCCACGCATATCCCATCTCTCACTCACTTCTTTCCCCGTCCCTTCCCTGCCCCCTCCCTTGGGCTCACACACCAGGGGCCGCAGTGGCGGGACGGGACGGGTCGGGTCGAAGAGAACTACCGAACCACCATCGAAGACGACGCAGCAGAAGAAGAGAACGAGGGAGACAGAGAGAGAGAGAGAGAGGGAGAGAGAGAGAGAGAGAGAGAGAGAGAGAATCGGTAGAATTTGGGCAGCTGGACGGAATCAGTGCCATTGAGCGAGAAGGAAGGGTGTATCGCAAGACCAAAGGAAACGCGAAACGCACTTCTATCTTGAAAGTCACCGATGAGACTTGAAAGAGATCAGCAACGTCTTTGTGAAGCAAGACAGAATACAGACATGCTCTTGAGACATCAAAGGGAAGTGCAAAAAAGATGATAGAACTGTTCCGAATGGTAGAAGTCGGAACACAACACGACAAGCAAAATTAAGCATTTTGAAGTGGTTCCCGAATGTAGAGAGTGCGCTACAAAATGTTTTCTTTCATATTATTAATTTTAAAAAACAGAGTAGCATGATCAAGAAATACTTTATATTATGAATATCTAACGAAACCCAGTGGATGTACTTAGCCTCATTAATGAGATTCTAGAGTCAAATGAGACGATCTGTGAATATTATTCTACATTCCATATTTTCTATTAAGTTACATAATTTTTAGAAATAGTGTTTATTTACAGGTACGAGATTGAAGGATTTTAAAGTTAATAACACTTTGTTGGCCTTCTTGCTGTGGCGCAAAATGATATTTAATGCAATTGAGACAAGAAGACTCGGTGTTGCAAAGCAATTGTGATCATATTTCAAACAAAAAATGTCAATTTGATTTTTATTATCATTTATGACACTATTAGTGTATTGCATTACCGTTTGAAATAGTATGGTAAAGTCAGTTGGCCTCGTGGCCTAGAGGCTTGGAACCAGGAGTGCACAGACTAGCTGTGGACAGGCTGAGGGTTCGAAATCAACGTAAGGTAGAGAGGTTGCCATTTGTGTTTGTGTATTTCCGGCCCTTATGTGCCACCACTACCATAATCCTTCCAGAATCCTATGTCCTGATCGATAGATGTATGCAACGTCTGTGTAAGAAATTGAGGAAATGGCTCACAACTCCCGGAACAAAACAATTACAAAATTGAAGCCAGATATTACAGCATTTATGTAATTATGCCGGTCCGAGATGGACCCATAGACTATTTCGGCATAATATTCAATGTGGATGAGGGAGTTCACCATAGGAGAGCATTAATTATCGCGGGAGTCGTGCTATATCCCTTGAACATCGGTAAAGGTAGGCCGGAAGGAGGTTAAGCAACACCGATTAGTGGTCTCTATTAAAAAAATAGTGGTGCGACGTAATGGCACGGACTTTTCCGTACTAGTACCTACTCACTCTTGCCACATACTCGCCAGCAGCCATCCATTGCCTCCCAAAGTACATTATTTTGACATTTTCTTAATTTTGCGGTATTGCATACAATATTGCACGCCATATTTGCATGAAAACTACTAAAATTTACAAACAAAATGTACATAACCTTAATGAAAGAATTTATTATGAACAACAAATTATATTTAAAGGAAAAATCTCTCTCTTTAATTTTGTAGTTGTAGGAAGACGCCGAAAACAATTCACACTTTTGAAATTTTCGAAAATTGAGAGTTAACCGTGAAAATCGGACCTATGGCACTTTAATATGTGTATGTTACTTTTTTATTATAAGAAATTTAAAGAAAAAAATGTATCTGTTTTTGAGAAAATTTTAAAAATGTCCTGAGGGCTTTATGTCAATTACTTCCAAATTTTGAAGAATGTTTTTCAAAATCTCAAAGTTTGGAGTCGAGCTAGATGGACATGGGTTTCTTCAGTTTGGAAAAAAATCCTGCTCATGTTTTTGGAGCTAGTGGTGTTCACAGCCGGGCAAACGGACAAACGAACGAACGGACGGACGGACGAACAGACAGACGGACGTTTTAAAAAAAAAACCAACAACAAATTTTCGATATTTGGAGACCCCAAACCCTGTATTTCCGTTGAAATCTCGAACTCGATTTTCTGCAGCATTACATAACGTTTCCTATCCTATGTATATTACTCTTTGTATATACGTACGTATACGGGAAAGTAAGAAGTACTAAGTGCGAGAAAGAACGACATAATACCACAAGCTACTTTTTTGTAAACTAATGTTCGAGTATATTGAATACGCATATTTGCTGTGTTTATGTGAAATGCGTCTAAGAGGATAGAGCTTAGAACTAGAACTTCAAAAAATGCACTCGTCGCCTTTCTAGATCGGCGTACTAATGCGCACGCGAGTTGTTGTATTAGAGCTGTTTGGGTGCCCACCATTTCAAAATGAAAGGAATAGAGCAGAACGTAAGCCCAAACATTTGCAGAAGTAGCCCCAAAAGAGCACATATTATGGGCGAAAGGGCACAGATTTGATAAAATATTAATCATAATTTCAGTGATACACTTCAGTTATTTCAATAAGGGAAATTGAATAATCGAGAGTTGAATTAAATAAAGAAGATGAATAAGGAGAAGGGAAGGAGGAGGCGGGGGTCGGGGAGATAAGCGAAAGGAAATGAGTTGGGCAGAACAGGGCAGAGAGGGCGTCGCAGTCAATACGCCATGCAAAGGTCGGTGGCGCCACGTGGCGCAGGCAGGTCATTGCTCCGCGAGGAGCTCGAGAGGTTGCAGGTCGTTAGGTCCACCGCAGAAGGTCTAACAATCAATAGGTCCAATGTTAGAGGGGGTCTTTTGCACTGCAGGTCAAGTGCGACGGGAAGGTCTACGTCAATGGTTCCTAACCTGCGGTACGCGTAGTCACATACCCCCAGGGGTACAGAAGGGGCCTAATAGGGGTACGCGAAAAAAATATTGGTAATGGCGGAAATCAATATTTTGGTCCAAAACAATGCAGCTCACTGCTTTCGGGCCTTCTAGGTAGGTAGGAGGTGTTAGAAATACCCAGGTCAACCTGGAAATTACATTTCAGTTTCCATTTCGTATAATATATGATTTCGTTTTTTAGAATGTTTATTATCAACTCGGTGACTGATATCTATTTTTATTATCAATCATGCTACATAGATACTCTATATTTTTTACATATTGAATGCATTGGTATCATATGACTCTTCTACTTCCTCCATATAAATTCGCATTGGCCCGTCAGAGCTGCATTGCCATTGGTTGGAAATCTTTGAAGTTTGAGAATTAATTGGTTAATAGTTCAATTTATCAAAATTGTATCCGAAACTTCTTCTTTTTTCTTAAATTCAGTGTCTCGTTTTATGTGAAGTAATTGTGAATGCTATTATCTTAAACACAAAACTGATGTAAACTTAGTGTTTGTTATTATTTACATTTTTACATGGAGAAGTGGTTGTAAACCGGATCAGTAAAGACCCCTGCAATTCGCGCAGACATTCATTCTAGTGAATTGGTAACTGCAAGCAGCACTTCCAAGCATGAACCATTTTAATAGGTATGCCCAGCACATCTATAAGGTAAAGTTTTGATTTCTTAATTGTTGAGAACATTATTCCTGAATACCAAGTCTAAACTTCAACAATGTCAATTAAATTCCCAACAAGAGAATTTTTCCGTAGGAATACTTCATATCAAATTATAAAAAGTAATCAAAATGGCTCCATACACCAATATATCGAGTAAAGGTAAAATGATTTTAGTATCCAACGTTACCCTGACGGTGTCCAAACACTACTATAAATAGAAGATTGAGGGAGCTATCGACGTTTACCTGTAGTCCTTCAGCCACAGTATAAAATGCCAGGCTCCGCCAATAATTTTCAAACTATCTAGCTATCTACTATCTAGCGCAAGTAAGCAATTCAGAGCTGCTGCCTCCACACGTTACAACTATTTAATAGAGATACTTAAATTCGCACACTGTGAATAAGGAAACCTTATGAGACGATGGACGCCAGCGCCTGAAAGCTAGTTGCCAACTACGATTAGCGCACTTGCGCGGAAAAGTTTACGAGACACCGGCAACGCGTCTGCACGACTTGAAGCTGCATCTTCGACTGATTTATCATCGGTGTTACCGCTACAGCTAGAGATCTGGCCGAAGGGAGGAGTGATGATTTTTGCAATCTGCATATATATTCTCCTTGAGCAATCTCTGAGTCTCATGGAGAATATAGTATATAGGAAACAGGAAGCAGTTACTCCATACAGTGGCGGCTGGTGGTATTAGCGACATCCGTAACAAAATATCAATGTTCAAAATTAAAACATCGATGTTAATAAAATATCGATCATAAACCATCTATGTTTTTAATCATCGATGGGATGTTTTAAAACTGGTTTAGTAATCTCTAAAATAATAATCGTAGGCAACAATATTTAATTTCACAGAGACCATGTTTATTAAATTATAATGATGATTAAACTAAAAGCCAACTAAAAATAAAAAGAACAAATATAAATAATCAGTCTAAAATCCTAAAAAGCCACAGTAATTTCAAAAGGTCACTGCTTCCTGAGTTGGCTGAAGAAGGGTACGGGAAGAAGAGGGGACGCCTTACACCCACGGCGTACGCCACCTCTCCATGTTCGAAACAAGGAAAGACCAGTGCATCGGGGTCATCCTCAGAGAGAGATAGTCTGATCGATGAAGTTAGTGCCATTAGTGCACTCTGTATAACACAACGCGGACTACTGTGCCAGTGCGATTTTGGCACCGTTTCATCTATAAGAGACGCATACAAACCAACACAGCGTTCTTTATACGCCGTTAAATGGCCAAAGGCAGTGCCAGTCGGTAAGTGGCTTAGAGGTTTAGGAGGAAGCTGTCAGATGGCACGACGCCCTGTGCGTTTGAAGAGAATATTGATAGAATCTAATGACTATAAGCGCTCGTTCAAATGAATTATTATAAAAAAATATTTTGGAGGAACGATATTTTATGCGCACATTTCTGTTGAAAAATGTATTTTCCTTTTGGTTTGTTGGTGGTGCCATGGCACACTGGCACTACTCTACAAGCCGCCACTGGTCTGATACGAGGGAGATGAATGGAGAATTCGCGAAAGGTGGGTGTGTAGCGTCAGTTACGAAAGTGTTGCAAGCGCGGTCGCTGAGAGGCCTGAGGGCAACGGTTCAGCACAGAGAAAACAATTCTGGGAGAGGTGGCTCAGGGCACCAACTGATGTCACTGCTGTGCCTATGACTAGGAGGTCCTAGGATCGAGTCTCGGCGGGGGCAGGATTTTCGACACTAGCTAGATAGCTGAGTAGAGTTCCGATGCTGTCTGGAGGATAATTTTAGCGACAGGTTGCTCTAATCGGTATTTTTCAAAGATTCTTCGATCAACACCAGGCGAATGCCTGAGCAGTACCCTAAAACGGGCCAAAGACACGCGCGATCTTTCCTTGTTCTTCCTTGTCCTATCTTTTTTATCCTCACTTACAGACACTTACACTCGCATGTACTACTGTACCACACATGTCGGGAGACCGGTCGGGAGCTTAGTCCCGGCTGGGGCGGTAACCCACTGATGAGAGATACCTGGTTGGGGAAAACTCGCTAGCCTACTTAAGTCGGCGCCGGATCTCGCCATTCAGCGGGTGAAGATCACCACGCTCACCAACCGTCCAAGAACTAAAACGCACTACACTTACGGGACTAATGACCTTACAACTTGACGCGCCCGGAGTCACTAACAATCAAACAAATTCAGATAGAAAAGTACTCAGTACAAACTTGATATTTTGTTTTGGAACGACCACATTCTGCTAAGGAATTTTTTGGAGGGAAGACATTTTCTCAAGATTTTTTGGATGGAGATTACATTCATTGATTGTCTGGAAAACGTTGCTAGGATAGGTTAGAGAAAATTTCAACCCTTCACTAAAATAAGCTTGTGTACTTGGATTTGGAAAGAAAAAAATAGTTAACGTTGGAAATATTCGGTCTAAATGTTTTGGGAAATTGCCTGGAGGTCCTTGAGCAGTTGTGTTCAAAATGTGGTTCGCGGTGCCGCAAAGTTCACGCAGCTCTTTCTGGGAGCCCCCACATAATCCCCTACCTAGGAAAGTTTGTAACGAAGATTTCACTTGAAATCCTTCATTACGTACAATGAATACTATCTGATCGATTTCTCAGCACAGTTTCTGCACAAAGAGAGACTTAACAAGTTATTTATTCATACCTTTCCAATTCGTTTTTTAGACCTGTTCAAATATATTCGGTGTCTTATTAGATTTAGGGGAAATCGCGACAAAGGATTAGACAAAATGAGAGGTCTGTAGCAGCAAAATTGCTGCAGAACAAAACCACACAAAATGTTATTCCAAAAAGAATCGTTAACACAGCTCAAGAAAAATAAATAAAATACTGTCGTATAACAATACAATAAATGGAATACTTTACCAAAACCAGTGTTCACGAGTTTTGAAATAACAGTCCGTTTGTGGGTTGCAAAAGGAGCTCAACTCAAAAAATCAGATGTGGAGATAAATGAATTTGAAGTTTTCACTTTCTATTGAAATGTATCAATCTGACATTCTTCACACTACTAGAATTTGGTGGTGGAATACGGTACGTAAGATACGCTGCTGGTGCAGGTGGAAGGTAAACCAATCTGCAAAGTGCATTAACTTAAAATTCGTATTTTTTGACTTATGCTACTGCAGGCCATGAGCGATATACAGTAGCTTAATATTGTATAGTGTACTATATACACAGTACAACAGATTTTATACATCTAGTCAAAAAATATTGTTTCATGGCAACACGTTAAATGCTAACTCTTAGTAGTAGGTGGCTTCTTCTTTGGAGCCTTGTGCTTTTTGACATTAGCTGTGACGTCATGGACACGAGGATTCTGACGGTATGCATGGTATGAAAACGGGAGAAATGAAACAATCAAATATTTGTATTTTTCAGTCGAAATCTAAACTATTTCTTTGTTTTTATCTTGTTGCTAGTATAGTGTTTGTTATGAAATTGCTATCTATATCGGGAACTGTTTCATTTTTCTTTTGTTCCTGGGTACCTTGCTAAATTATTTTTATAAAAACGTTATAGAAATTTGAGAAATTTAATTTTATTGCATTGCATATAACGTATATATTAATATGTTATAGTTATAATTAGTATATTTTCATTTTATTGGAATGAGGAGAGAAAAAAGGTGATTGAAATTAGGCCTCTATCCGTTTTAGGAAAGCTTGGATTATTGTCGACAGTGGTCATTTAAGATAACTTCTTTCAAAAAATACTCAAAAGGTTGACATTTTTCGTCTACATCTTGGAAATATTTCTGTGGTATACGACGTTAGCAAGTCTGCGGGGTTGCTGTTTTAATGCCTCTATTCGAATTGATACAGGGTTTAAACAATCGTAGAATGTAATTCATATGTTAAGATGATACTCGGAGAATTTTTCACCCATCATTTTGATTTTTCTCATAAAATTATATTTAATAAACGAAGAATTGAGCACACACTTTCGAACAACAAATTGTAAAACAATCTCGTAAATATGAAGCAACTGAATAGAGAAGTGTTTTTTTTTCTTGCGTGTACCCAGTGTGTCAGTGAATCAGTGGAAGGAGTATTTGCAGAGGCGACGTTTACTCAATCTTCAAAGAGGCCATTGTGGAAGAATTTGATCGAAGACGCCAAGTTTGATGTCATTCATTCCCGTGAGAACTTATGCTTGAATTTCAATTGGATTTCTTTTGCTTTATGATCTGGAAGACGTCATATAGAAGTTTTGATATTCATCATCGACGTCTAGAAATTTGGTTAGGTTCACGGTCTAGCATATTAACAAATGTTGGGTTTCAACGATATCACAGCAAAAGAACTTTCAAATTGGAAAATCAGTTCCGTTTGGTTTGAATGAGGCTCATTGGAATTGTATCTTCAACATTTTTATTTTTTTTTAAAATGGACACGGCTGTTTAGAAAATATGATTTTTACATTCTCTCCCATACTTCGTAAGAAGATAAAGTATTATAATTGTGCACCGAAAACGGCGAATTTACGACAGAAAACATTTATTGCTATTTCTCAAAAAAACGACTATATTTGTTTTCGTGAAACGATTGCGGCGATTGGAGCTAAATGATCAGAATACATTACACTTAAACGATTTTTATGCATACTTTGTTTTCAAAAGTTTCACAAATGTAACTTTTTTAAATAATCTCATATCATTAATATTTGAATTACGGCGTTTAAAACTTGGAAAATTAGCTTAAAATTGCACATTTTCAGAATCTCTCAAAAGAAATTTTATGAACAATGTCTCTTTCTTTCAATGAAAATTTACTTACTATCCTTTTTATCTTCTTATTTAAAGCCATTTTTCCATTCTGCTATTAGAAGACAAAAACAAAGTGTGGTAAAATGTATTTTACGCGTCGAAAGATAGTAGCTGGAAAGAGCATGGTGCAATGCCGAAAAGGTATCCTATTCTAAAGAGATTAGAAAACTACCGCGAGAAAGAGTCTTGAAGCATACGGTAGCACCATTAGTTTACCTTTATCCTGAGCATATTGTGCGTGGATCTATATGCAACTTTTAAAAAAAAGGTATTAGAATAGCCGCTTGTAGAATTTATCTTTACTATTTAATATAATTTATAATTTTTTATGATCTCACTTTCATTGATATTGAAACTAGTTCAATTTAGTACAAAACAATTTATCTGTAATCATATTCGACATTTTAAAAATTATATCAATTATAAAAAGGCTTTTTGGATTGACAATATATGAATATTGAAAGCATTTTATGAAACAGTCACCAATTTCTAAACAAATCTGACATAACTACAATTCATTCTTTGTCGTGTAAGTTCGGAAAAATCTATATTTTCGGACGTACGTATGATAAAAAGCAAAATGATATTATCTGGAGAACAATTCA
Source organism: Gryllus bimaculatus (assembly GCA_017312745.1). Lineage (NCBI taxonomy): Eukaryota > Metazoa > Arthropoda > Insecta > Orthoptera > Gryllidae > Gryllus > Gryllus bimaculatus. The sequence goes on along the minus strand of BOPP01000008.1, from coordinate 5,569,272 downwards.
TCGGATGTTGATCAACGGATTCATCGGATGTTTCGAAATCCCACAGTATATATTGATAGTAACTCAAGCTCCATAAGTAGAAAAACACTGCTCCATAGTTGTCCTACCGTGGGTTCTGAATTATCTAAGGAGATTGCAAAACCAATAGGAAATGGAATGGATTTCGGTGCTAATCCTCGTGAATGGCGCTCCTATATTTGAAGTCGAAAACAGCTGGAGCGTGCATGTCGCATGTCTGAGTCTCCCGGTATCTCGTATCTGGGGTTATCGTGTAAGGCCCCTTCACAGAGTTTCCTGTCTATCAGTCGCCTCACCATCTGTGGCATTGCACTGCACTCATTGACGACCTGCATATATTCCGTAAGTCCTGGCTTTACAATTTAAATCACTAATTTATATTGGTGGAGTAATGTGTTTTAGTGAATTGAAATGTTTCTGCACTTTTTGAAAAAAACATTGCATGGGAAGTGAAAACAAACCGATCTGTAATTATATTAAGGATAGGTGTTAAGGCACCAAAATAATCGTTAGCATTTGAGTGACTATAATAAAGATCAAATTGGGAATGTCGCCTGGCTTGTCCTGTTGTTCATTAAATATAACTATTGTTGTCAGCACATGCAAGCTGTAGAATGTTTGCGAACACTAAATATTTTAAGAATATTATTATCTGTCGCCTTCCTTCACGAGTTTTGAACAATCTCCGTGTGGATCACGTCAGCTATATCTCCAGGCACAGTGCCCCTCTATCAATATGCATTCAGAATGCACAAAGAGCATACATTACGTAGCCTGCAAAAATTTTCAATAGTACACTGTTATTCGAATGGTGACTAACCGCTTTTGACTTCGCGAAAATACTCTGTGCTCCGTGTAAAAGCAATCCAGCGATCTACACAGCGAGGTCACTGCTTCCACCGAGCGTCGCCGCGGAGTCTGACCATACTCGATCGGTTGTTCTCCTCCAAATGCAAAGCTCTGTCATAAACACCTCTTACAACGCCGAAGGCTGCATACATTTCGTTCAATTTGTGTGCGTATTGAAAATTAGTAACTGTTGCCGGGCGTCGCCGGGCGTCACTCGGCCGCTCAACTGATCGGCAGCCTCCACGTTTAAAGTCGCCGCGCATAGTGATCGCAAAACACTGTCAATCAATTGTAATCGATTAAATGAAACTGAAAGAAGGAAAAAAGAGTTTCAATTTAATGAATGAAAAACATATTGGTATAAGTGACATTTTATAAATTCTGAGAATAATATGTTTATTATTATTATATTTGCACCTATTCAATTAATCGATTAAATGGAAAGAATTTTATGGAGGTAAAACAAAACAATACAATTTTTTAAATAACTAAATGTAAATTAAAAGGATCTTGAAAAGTAATTTAAAATAAACGTTTTAGCTGTATCACTAAAATATAATAAAAAATTAAACATCGAGATAATTTGAAATGGGCCAGGTATACAGGTTTTCAAAATTTCACTTTTTGGCAGGAATGAGCTCTCTGGGCTTAGGTGCACTGGGATTGTGAAGAAGTTATTTCTCCAAGCGTCCGATATGCTCTAAAAGAGTAAGGCGTTATGCTTGTGTGTTTTGAAAGGGTCATATCTGGCTTACGACGCTTTCCAATAACGTGTCTAAACTTTGTGTGCACAACTTAACGACTGGCCAAGGTTCATTCTATTCATATCATGCAGCAGGAACGTTGAAAGAACCGAACGAAATTTGTTCATTCCTTAATCATTTTTTGCAACATGCACTTCCTCCAAGTATTAAAGAAACGTACATCTTTTTTCGTGGTTGTGGTGGCCAAAAGGGTGATCATACTGTTGTCCTGTTCCAATTAGGATCATGTACAAATCGCAATTTTAATAGGACAGGTTACTATTTCATTTCTGCGTTGCCGCAGGGACTTTGGTGTTCCATAGACTTATATGAAGGCACACAGAATTTATACAGCTGCACAATATTATGAATTAATCAGTTCATCCAGCTCTAAATTTAAGATAATAAACATAAAGAATGAAGATATTGTGAACTACAAAGGCAAAATCATTTGTTAGTTGTCCCCCCATAGGCAAAACTATGGAAGTCCAGTTCCAAATTTCTAAGTATGTTCATATTTAATACGTTAACAAACAGGACTGGGAATGTCCTTGCCTGCACCAAAATATACTCTCTTATGAAAGATGAGTTCTAATTGGCAAATGAACACGATTGTGCCTCCACCTCTGCCACATACATGATTGATTGGTGATTCCGGGCGGGTCGACGGCTAAGGTCGCGCAAGTGTAGTGAATGTTTTCCTGGAGAGGTAGCGGAGGTGTTTCCCCCGCTGGAAGGTGAGATCTAGCGCCAACCTACCTGTGGGTTAGTGGGGTTTTCTTCAATCAGGTATCTCGCACCAGCTGGTCACCGCTCCGGCTGGGACAAGCTCGGAACACCCGACCGATCTCCCGAAATGGGTGGTAGTGTCGGGCATGTAAGGATGTGTGTACGTAAGGGGTGAGGATAGGACAAGGAAAAGGAAGGAAAGATCGCGCGCAGTCCGTGGCGCGATGATAGAGAACTGTTCTGGAATTAACCTAGTGTTGATCAGAGAAACCAGGGCATTCTAGCAGCCGGCTGTTAGAATTCTCCTTCAGACATCAACTGAATTCGACCAAGCTATATAGCTAATGTCGACAATCCTGTCACCGTAAACACTTTATGAACCTAGAACCTCCTGGTCAGAAGTACTGTACTGACACCAGTTGATGTCCTGATTCACCCCCCTCTCTCTCTCTTTCTCTCTCTCGCTCGCTCTCTATCTCGCTCGCTCTCTCGCTCTCGCTCTCGCTCTCTCTTTCACTCCCTCTCGCTCGCCCTCTCGCTCGCCCTCTCGCTCTCTCTCTCTCGCTCTCTTTCTCGCTCCCTCTCTCACGCTCTCTCTTCAGCCCCTGTCTGGAGGAGAATTTTACCAGGTGGCTGCTCTGATCGGTAGTTGGTCGTGTTTTCTCTGATAAATACCCGACGATTTCCGGAGAAGTATCGTAACAAAAGTGTAGCGAATCGCGTGCATTTCTCTATTTTATATTCTTACGCTCTTTCCTCCTCTCTTCCACACTTCTGATCCACATATGCGAGCTTATAATGTAAAACTTCCTATGAACAGTAAAAAAAATGGTATTTCGAAGCTGCACCAATATATACCCGAGAAAAAATACTTCTACCATGATCCTGTCATGTCAATGGCCTAAAACACAAAAAAAAGTGCTTCAGTGGAAGATTTTGAAAATAAAATAAGAAAGTATTCTTCACTACGTTTTTTTCATTCTTCTGATCAATTTAAAAATCAATGTGGCAAATAAAGTATTAATAACATAATTAATGATTCATCTCTACATGTAATTGGAAATGGCCATGTTTTCATCTCATAAATATTTTTTTTTCTTGTATTGCAAATATTGATTGAATGATTAGTGATTTCGGACTCCCCCTCTCCGTGGATAGTGAGATCCGACGCCGATCTGTCGGCTAGCGGGGTTTTCCCTAACCAGGTATCTCCTACTATCGGAGCATCAATTAACCACAGACCAGCAGCGGTCAGTAGCAAAATACCTACAGCGTTAATTTATAAATTAAGAAATGGCAAAAATAAATGTTCGGAATTATCGATTTACCCTCTGAGACGCGAGTGTTGTGTTGTACTGCGAATGTGAACCTAGCGTTCGCCCTGATTTCACCACTCACCTACGATCAACCTCATTTATTTTTTATTATTGTGAGGAAGTACGAACAATGCGCGAATGCAGAATGTCTCACTCAAACTCAAATGACAACATCAGTCTATACCTAGAAAAATAGAGCTATTTCGATAGACTGGGATTAGAAAAAGTGAAAATGAGTTGAACGTTTATTCTCAACAACGTCTAGTGGGAATAATGTGAAAACACTTTCTTTTGATACACACAAAGAACTTCAATAGTTTCAAATAAGTCAGCTTCTCCAGGAACTCAAGAAATTGATATCAATTTTTTCAGTTTTGAATGAAATTAAATAATAGCCGTATTTAATACTAGTTATATTTTTGATATTACGTTTAGAAACTAAATTTCAAAATGTAAATTACTGGTCGTTTATTTTAAAAATCTTCTAATGCTCCTTTTTCCTGGAACATAGCCCTCGATATTTACTCTGAAGTGGCGGCCGAGTCTTGCGACAACACGATGCGCGGGCAGTTCACCGGAATGGAGTCTATCGGTTATCGGCAACCAACGAGCCCTTGGCGGTCGAGACCCGGTCACGAGAGACCGGGAGCCTTCAGCCGCCAAGGTCGCCTGCTGCCAAGGTCGAGCGTATGGTATCGAGAGAGTGTAAGAGATAGAGGGGGAGTTACCATGCGAGCACTGGCCGGCTTTAAAATCGCAGAGAATGCAGACATAGATCTATGATTTCGTTAGTTAGTCACTCGATTAAATCCAAAAACAAACAGTTTTACATTTACTCTGTAGCATTCGTCTAAAAAATGCAAATATTTGATTGTGTTACACTGCCTAATCTCATATTAACACCCCGACTGAATTCCCCTACTCAGTGCTTTGCTGGATACCACACACCTGACAGCAAAGCTGCCAGGAAGAGACGGCTCGCTCTTAATTACTTGCTTTTCACGTCTTGCGTTACGGAACAGCAACCTTTTGCTTTTCATCCCTGTCCTACAGTACATCAAATTCAACCGTACGATCTGGAATTTGAGGTCGTGAAATCCGTGTACATTAGGTTCTTTTGAGTTGTAACTTTGCACGTGTCAGGATTAATGTCATATAGGGGCCGTTTCAAACATGTTTGTTGCAAGTGGCGTGGAGATACACGCAATTTTGTATCGAAAATTGGAATATCTGGATGCTATGGGCCACATAACTCTGTGAGACTAGAAGATTTTAGCTGGAAGTTGTTAAATACATCAGAAGTAAGATATAGCATTAGCTTTCCGGAAATAATTAAGATGCTTTAATTTGTGGGGGTACTTTACTAAAACCCCTATGACATTTTCAAAAATTTCCGGAGAATTACTGCAAATATTAAAAATATTTTTCTCGAATAGTTGTAGTACCGACTTTCATTAAAATCTGTGATAATTGTGAAATAAGAAACATTTTTAGCGTGTATTTCAAACACTAAGGGTTTTCGTTTAGAAAGAAATGCATGCATTCTATTCAATCAATTATCGTCTTATTTTGCTTTCAATGAAAAGTAGTAGTCCCTAGATGTATCATTGTTTGATATTATTAAATTATTTCATTGTGTAAACTCAATATTATGAATTAACGTCAAAGGAGTAAAGCTTTGGAATAGCTTAGTAACAGCTTTGGAATCCCATAGCACACGGCTAGTAGGTACATTAATAGTATCAACTGTGCCTGTCTTATTACGAATGAAGCGAGTCCACAATGCGAGCGCTCGATATTGCATCACCCGCCACCGCCGCCCGCGAAGTCGTTGCGTCATCTCGTGCGCGGAGCGGAATGAAAGTCCGGCCCTCGGAACGGAAGGCTTCACGCCGCGCCACTTCGCTCCTCCTCTCTCCGCGCGAGCAATACTTCACTTCCGCGCACGCCTTCCTAGAATCTCCGCGATTAGCTGGACCGGAGAGGTGGCTCAGGGCAACTGATGTGGCCAGTGCACCGTCTCTGACTGAGGGATGCTAGGGTGCGGCTCCTGATGGGGTTGAATTTTCAACATTAGCTTCTCATGCGTAGCTAGGTTGCCGCTTTTGATTGATTCATTCATTGATTAGTGATTCCGGACATGTCAACTGCTAAATTAATTAGCCTCGTACGTGTACTGTTCCTTTTGTCCCTCGAGAAGTGGCAGTGATATTCCCCCGCTGGATGGTGAGATCCGGAGCCGACCGACGTTGGCTAACGTGTTTTTCCCCAACCAGATATCTTCCACCAGCTTACCACCGCCCCAGCCGGGACATGCTCTAAGCCCTCGACCAGTGCCTAGGCGTATGTGTTAGTGTAGTGTGTGTAAGTAGGAGGTGAGGATAGGGGGACAACGATAAGGAAGGAAAGATCGCGCACGGTCCGTGGCGCGTTTGTTAGGGTACTGCTCTGGCATTCGCCTGGTGTTGATCGGCGAAAACACGGATAAATAACAATTAGAGCAGCCACCTCTCCCCGTCTATTCAGCCCCTTTCTGCAGGAGAATTTTACTATGCGGCTTCTCTGATCCGTAGTTTGTCCTGTTTTCTCCGATCAATACCCGACGAATACCGTAGCACTTTCCTAACAAAAGTGTCGCGGATCGCGTGCGATCTTCTCTTCTTCATTCTTGCCCTCTTCTCTCCTCTCTTCTCTTCGTACATAAACACACACTCCCAATATATTACCACTGATGTCGGGAGACAAGTCAGGAGTTTAGAACTTGTCTCGCCTGGAGCGGTGTCCCAATAGAGGAGATAAGTTATTTCCTCTACGCAACAAGTCTCTTAGCCCTTCGTGGGCATTGAGCGTACTTGAAGTAACCTTTCTCGAAGATCTGTCTTTTTGTCTCTTCACGTCGCAGTCAGCTAGTGAATTTTACCCCTTCAATCAGAGGCTCGGCGTTTTTTGTAACCGGGGTTCTCAGATAGGCACCCGTCTAGGAATCCGTAATGACTCGAGTTGCTTAGCGTCCGTGACTCCACGTAGCGTAGTAAAGTCATTTGCCTAGCGGTCGACTTGAGTAGATAACTTAAGCCTCAGAAGAGGCAGTCAGCGCTTGACCTGATTTTCCAACGGAAGAGGAACATCACCATCTTCTGGGATATAACTTGCTGCCTAAGAAGTTCGAGAAATATTAATAAGGCGAGAAATATCTATGTTACGTTGTACCCGTTCTGGTTTGTCCCTTGCTTTTTTGTTCAAATTTTGTTTCCTTCGCGAGGTGCACTATTTGCTATCCAAAATCTGCATCCATGAATGAATTTGCTTTTGCTTCCCAGAGAGGAATTTATTAAAAGTAATGAACTAATGATCACAGCAGCCCAGAAACATCAGTCAATCGATCAATAGCGAGGACGGACCATTTAGCACAATCTCTCTCTTAACACCTAATAAAGCAAACTACAGTGGCATAATATTATAAATAAAGAGTAAGTGCTATCTGATACATTTTTTTCAACAAACTACTTGCAAACTGAACTTTAACAGACAACTATAAAACCAGAACCTTTGACTTCATAGAATTAAAATATTTGAAGTGAATGGATGACACACGAATGCAATCTCAATAGGTTACAGATCTCTGCATGCTTCTGGAGCAATCTCGTGTATCAGAGAATGCTGATACGTGACTATTACATTGTAAACAAACCCTCGCAATTCCATTGCTTCAGAGCAGGTCGCGTGACGCGGCACAGCACGTGGCGAGAGAACTGTTTGAGCCGCTTATCCGTTGACATAACTGCATGCGCGATTTCCTCTAGTCATCTAGATCGTTTTTTTCCTTTATAGATACATTTTCTGACTTCATGCTAAGCTTGGGGTGTGGCATATCATGAACTTAGACAAGAACAGCGTCTCTCGTACAGCGGGTCGGATTTGTACTTGCGAGAGTTCTCGCATGGGTACGCTTTGAAATTGAACTGTTGAACACAGTTAAACTTAATATGAAAATAAACTTAAATTGTTTTAATGACAATATATTACTAACATGTTTACGAACCAATATAAAATTTTGTTTCGGGCTCCTATCAAGTGGGAGCAGGGAGCACGTGCTTGGTCTGCTTGTGCAAAATTCCACTCCTGGTTCCAGCCCATTTCCAGCATTGGCACCACATCCACGAATTCGCTTTAGGAAGTGCTGCCATCCTTATGAAATTCTAGAAGAATTGTTCTTTGTAAATGAAAGACCACTCGAACGCTCACAACTAGGAGTGGGAGTGGGCACGATATTGAGATGGAACATCACGCGCGAACCGTAGCCTGTTGTTTAAGAAACTGCTCTAGCATTCGGCAAAAACATATATAAAAGTGTCAAATAATGAAAAGCCATTGTTAAAATATTAATTCATTTGTTACTTTGTGTTACAGTCGCATTGTACCTGAAGATGCTAAAGTACTTATTCGTGGAACGTACTGCCTGTAATAGTAAACTAATTGGGCGTTATAATAATTTATTGTTATTAACCAAATTAAGTAATGCGTAAAACGCTCTCAAATACGACACAATATTAATAGTATTGATACAGTAGTTTAAAATGAATGGTTAAAAATCAAACATCTATTTTCTCCTCAGCTTTGTTAGAAACGAACGTTTCGATTTACCTATATGGTCCAAAAGTGTTTTTTTTTTCTTTTAAACACCAATTGTGTGCCATCATGAATACCTTTCATCGACTCATTTCTTTCATATCCTGATAAAACCTTTTTTCCATGTTTTCCCCTTACTTGTTCTTAGGTTCCCGGAAAGTATTCAATATGAGAATTAGAAAGTGTAACTGGAATCTCATATCAAATCAGGGTCTCTTGAATTTTTCGAGCATCGCTTTGAGAACATGTACGTATCAAACATCGTTAGTATTGCCCAGAAAAAGGTTGATAATATCCCTGAATGATTTCTAAGATTAAAAGTCTACGCCAGTCATGTTATTTCTAAAGCTTGAAACCTTAATCAGAATGGCGAAAATGTCTACTTTTCCTTTTATTTCTGATAGCAATGGACATTTTTGAACAATGTATTGAAAAAACAAGTTCCTATTTTTCTGCAAAACTTTCAAAAATTGCTTTGTTATTTCAAGTTTTAAATGCAAAAGGGCTAGAAATTTTATATGTAAGTCTATTAGTCAACAGTTTATTACATTTTTTTCTGGGCCCGAAATGTATTCTTTTCAGTCACGCTATAACTTCTCAGTGTCTTTCTCCATATCAGGAGACACATGCACGTAAGGAACATGATAATGTACTCCCTGCGATATTTACATTACATTTTCTACTGCCAAAGCGAGGACGAACTGCTAGCAGTGGCAGATTTCCGAACAGTCGCACGAGGCGGGTGCGTCGGACCTCAAAAAACAAGGGTGCCTAAAAATTCAGATCACAATTTACAACAAAATCACGTCATAAAAAGTTACTAACTTTTATGTATTTTATAAATAAAATTGGCATATGAATAACGTCAGCTCAGTCAAGCTCTCCGGGTTACAGTCCAACTTTAGCTGTCACTTTCGAATCATATAGACTGTTACGCAGTCCATGGTGTACTTCAAGTCACAATCTTCTACATTAAACACATGCACATTAACGAACGCTTTTACAAACCAGTTTAAGTACGTTTAATGAAATAAAACTTTTAACATAATGACAGTACTAAGGAAAGAGGACAGAAGTAGAGGGATGAATGGCGACGAACGAATGCTTGGCAAATGTTCTTTTTTTGCCGCCAAAATAGCATGTTGGGTATCTCGTAGCATATGAAATTGCAATTGACTGTAAAATATAGTATCGGTTTAACAAAGCTACTCTTGTAGGGCCGAGAATCAAGTTTGGGTGGCTAGTGTTATTGCAATTTGGAAATTCCTTTGCCCACTGGTGCCCTTGTGGGTTCATTGTGTGTTGTTTTTTCTATGAATTTTGGTCCATTGCTTTTAAGAACAATGAGTGTACGTGGTAAGAAAGGTCTCCCGAAAAGGTCTTAACCTCACTCACTCTAGAAAAAATGTAGTAGAGTTGCCGTCTGCTGAAAGTTTCTCATCCGCAGAATCTTGAATACAGATGAATCGAAGTGGAATTGGGGAAAAGTTTGAACTGAAAGTCTTGAGATTGCATCGGTTACGTTTTTGTTTCGAATTGTAATAGTGCGAAATTCAAAAATTGTAAACGTTGATCGATTTATTGGGCAGGCCAACGAATAAATCCCCCTGATTTAATATTTTTGCAACTGAATTGTTGTAGGAACATCGTAGAATGCATAGATCTGTGTTTGCTCAAAATTTGAACAGCTTTACGGAATTTAAGTCTTTGCACATATTAACAAAAGTTGTTGATAGGTAGTTACTTACGATGTTTTCATAAACACATGACATATCGTACTATATATTGAGAAATCCAGAGTAACTGAAAGGGATAGAGGTTTTTTTGCTTGTTTCAGTCGTTATAAATATCATACTACGAAGTGGTGTTGAAATTCAATCAGGCGAAGAATTCAATATACACTCTGTGATCAAAAAGATCCGGACACGTAGCTGGAAATGACCTATCGGTTCGTGGCGCCCTCCATCGGTAATGCGGGAATTAAATAGGGTGTTGGCTCGCACTAAGCCTTGATGACAGCTTCCACTCTCGCAGGCATACTTTCTATCAGATGTTGAAAGGTTTCTTGGCAAATGGCAGCCCATTCTTCACGAAATTCTGCACTGAGGAGAGTGCAGGCCAGTCCATTACAGGGATGTTATTGTCGTAACCACTAAAAAAGAAAATTTGAGGCTCGAAGAGCTCGATGATCTCTGAAATGAATTCGCGAATCTCGAAATGTCTAAATATACTTGGTTCATAAATAACTACTATTAACATTTCCCTTTTTAAACAACGTATTAGGTAATTATAAAGGTAATGAAATACATTTCTATGATAACTGTGTGCCAGGTAAATGTGAAATCATGTCATATTTGCCAGACTTCATCAGAGGTCCATTATTTGCTTACTTTCTCAGTACCCTGTACATTAAAATAACGGTAAACACTACCAAGTGTCCCATTATTTTAAAGCATTTCCCTATTTCAAAATCAATTTAATTTTTGAAGTATTTTTTTATATTTTCTGTCCAAAAATATTATTTTTTTTAATGGTTGAAACACGGAAGCCAGGGCAAGTTTGTGCCATTAGATGTTAGGAGGTGCCTTTCGTTTTGGGATCAACATTCACGGAACATCGAGTTCCTAAGAATTCATGTACACTGCATACTCTCTCTCTCTCTCTCTCTCTCTCTCTATCTATCTATCTATCTCTCCCTCTCTCTCTTTCTCTCTTTCTCCCTCTCTCTCTCTTTCTCTCTCTCTCCCTCTCCCTCTCAGGTGCCCATGTATTCATGGTGATAATTCTCTTATTTTAATAAGAAGACAGAACTGATGTTAAGCAGATATTTAACTGATGTTAAGAGGTATTTTATCTGTGACGTATTATCTGTTATAAGTAATCATCAGGCGTATTTTATAAGACATTATTATAATGTTTTAATAATTCTTTAATCTACACCGAAAAAAATAACCGTTGGAGTATACCAGATCCATGATACTGTAACAAGTTTCCTGGTTAACTATCTACGTTCTTAAAACAAATATGAAATTATTGATACTTCATTAATGTCATTGAACTCTTGTATCTTTTTCTTGCTATTCTCTGAATAATCTTTGTAAAGATATTAAAATAAATTAGCAATTTCAGAAAATTTACAGCTCAACGTAATAACTGAATAAAAAAATAACAAAAGATTATACATACCCCTGGTGTCATTTTTGCTCCCCAATTATACAATACCGCGCACGCTTTCATTATTGACCACCTCCCCTGGCTTCTCGCCTTTCCTTTGTTTTTGCCCTCTTCACATTATCAGTAATAATCCTAACACTGCATCTTCCTTATTAATCCAATGCTCTATTGCAGGGTCATAGTGTTCAAGTTATATAAGGTTTACAAGTTTTACCGCAAAATTTCTAATTTGAAGTAACAATGAATATGATGAAATTACACTGTAGTTTTCTCCAAATTCATTACTTACTACTATTACTTCCATTAATTTTGTAATAAATATGAAATTATTGACACTTAATTCATGTCATTGCACTCTTCTGACTATAGTTTTCTTCCTGCGTTGTAATCAACTAATTACCTTGTTCATTTGTCAGGTGTTTTGTTCCAAAGATTACCTTTTAAATTTCAGTCAGTTTTGTGTTACTACGAAAAACTCTATTTTATACGTTCATATTCACATTGTCGCCTTCTTCCATTCCTCCATTTTCATAATTCATTTCCAACTCCTTTTTTACTTCTTCTTCTTCTTCGGCTCTTTTTTTCGGTGTCGTTTAAATAATTATTAAAACATTATAATAATGTCTTATAAAATACGCCTGATGATTACTTATAACAGATAATACGTCACAGATAAAATACCTCTTAACATCAGTTAAATATCTGCTTAACATCAGTTCTGTCTTCCTATCAAAATAAGAAGAGAATTATCACCGTGAATACCTGGGTACCTGAGAGTGAGTGAGAGAGAGGGAGAGAGATAGAGAGTACGCAGTGTACACGAATTCTTAGGAACTCGATGTTCCGTGAATGTTGATCCCATTTCTAATTACAGTGAAGGTAAATGATGCACTGTAGGGTTCCGTGGTGTGTAGTAAACGTCAGGAACGTGATCGCTTTTGTCTCTGCATTTTAAACTTGTTCGATAAGAGCGTTAGATGGCTCTTTCACAAAGGTTTATTGAGAAGGAGGAGAAATTTCTCGTTTCACTTTATCTCCCTTACTTAGTAAGAAGAGATAGACATGAAATTGTGCGCCGGAAAACGGCGAATTTTCGGGAGAAAAACTCTTATTGCCGCGCTCTGGTAACAAAACAAATGGATAAATCATTTTTACGATTGAGCAAATTTTTATTTGACCGTAATACATTCTCATATCTACAAAGATCAAACATGGAACAGATGCAGGCATTTTTTGCTATTTGTAACTTGCGTTGCTTCTTGGACTTCAAGGCAACAAACAAGAAATATTGCGTGTCGAAATGAGGAATTATTAGTAAATTGGTAATGTTTATGCAAGTGTTAAAAGTTTCTCGGTCGCGTTTTAAAGAAAGGAAGCTTGTGAAGACGTTTTGACTAATCTTACCTAAATGCGTGCAGTAGCAAAGTGTACTGTCTGTACGTTTTCCTAGATTCTTTACGAAACTGCAGCACGGTAGAGGAGAACCACCTACACTGATTTCCGCTATGGAGGATTTCTCTAACGTTGCGAGGGAGTGTGCGATTTCATAGTGTTAAATAAGGGACCTAAAGCACCTGCTCATTTAGTGAGTGAATTTAAGTCATCGTTTATTTTGGAATAAATGAAATGAATGAACCAACGAACGAATGAAAATGATGTAGAGAAACGTTCTTACTTTATCGATATGTGCTAGACTAGAGAGACTGTGCAAGGATGTGGCCTACAAATATCGATCGCGAAGGGGATTTAATATGCAATTATAAGGGCTGTGTCTTCCGGTGTCGGTTGTAATTCTGATTTCAGTACTGGGAAATGCAGTAAGGTTGGATTCATGGTGGCCATTAGTGGCCACATGTCATAGAGGAAAGACTTATTATGTCTTTCCTCTATCCACTATGATCACGCCTTTATGTCACGTCATGCCATACAGGGAAGATTTCTCATACGTATTTCCTCTAGGGTCGTGTCTTGAGAAAGAAGGTGTTAAGGAAGTCTGCAAATAAGTGAAAGAAAAAGGAAATTGTTGAGTGGGAGGTGTAGGGAGAGCGCTTTCTACTAATCGGTCACGGCTTGCAGATCGACCTTGACACGCAAACAAGGTCGTTACTTTTTTGTATAATTACAATGCCATCTTTCTTCCACCCGTTCCTCAGGCCGAAACGAGAAATAGCTTCATCCAAAAGATCCAGGCGGGCGTTGTCTTCGCGAATGGTCACCCCAGAATTGTTCCGCATTCTTTTCTTGCGGAATGTTTTCCGGTGTTTCCTGCTACTAACGGATGTACAAACGTACGGGTTGTTGCACAAGTTTGTCTTCTTAGATTAAAAATTATATTGAAATATTAGTTTATCGCAATAACATATGTTATGTGATGTAAAACGTTTTCACGACTACTATTGTATAACTCAAAAATACCATAACATTGTATGTTTACGGTTGCAAATCCAATTATGAGAGGCAAGGAAATGTTAACACCTTTTCTCCTTCTTCACAGAAAATATAACGTAGTAAAGGCTTATATAAAATACTACAGATTTAACTATATTGAAAACTCCTGCTGTGTGTATTAATTTTTGTGACGATCATTATTAAAACAAATATAACGGTACAGGAATATGAAAGTGTGAAATTACTGAATCATGAAAGAGAAAGATTTAAACTAAAATGCAGTGCAAATCCTACAGTTTTTAACAATATACCCCTTTATTTAAGCGTGTCTCCAAATACCTCAAAACCAATGAACATGCTTTATTGAGTTGAGCGAGAACACTTTGAAAGGGCTACTGAAGTTAGTCTTCATACTCATAAAGCATATGTAAACGAAACCTAATTAGCCTAGAAGATATTCTATCATACTGTCGTAGTAATTATGGACTAATATATGAGAATGAATTTTTAATTCATGAAAATTAAAATATATATTCGTATTATATATAGGAATAATAAAGAATAGTGTATCTTTTAGCCTGTGTTCAATCGTGCATAGCGGTTCACAATAACCTGCGTTAAGAGATTTGTGAATATAAGGTAAAGTTCTCTGTAAAAAAATTCGAAAATACTCTAAATCAACAAACAAAATAAAAAAAACTTGTAGTTTTAAAATTGGTTAATGGCTTAGATAATGTTTTTTTTGTGGAGTTGGCGATAGTGCTTATAACGCCCTGATATTTGTTCTCGAATACCATAAAAACACATTAAAATGTCTAGGGTCTTGTTTTCGTTAAAATCCCTAATTTTCCTAAAATTGTAAAAGTTTAAAATATTTTTGACTTAGAAATTCGCCTGGTATTGACCCGTGAAACCACGTAAAACTATCGATCAATGCAGCCGTCCGCTAGAATTCTCCTCCTGACAGTGACTGAACTCGACTGACCTATCTAGCTAGAGTCTAAAATTCTGCCACAGCTGAAACTGAATCCTAAGACCTCCCGGTCACAGACACTACAGTGATATCAGTTGATGCCCTGAGCCATCTCTCCCTGTACCCGTTGGTTAGAATTCATGTTCTTGAATGCACAGAATTCGTGAATAAAATGAATTCGAATTTTTAAAACATTTCATTTAAACTTTTGAATTAGCAATATTTACTTTTTGCGCTTCGTTTGTTTAGGCTTGTTTCAAATGATAGCTGAAATGTTCGTCAGAAATTGTCACATTAGAATATTTCATGATTGTTAGCAATAATACGAGAACATTGTAGCTAAAATAGTTTATATTCAGTATTGGAGTAACGTAGCACTAACAGGACGAGATGTAGTTTCGTTCACAATCGAAATACAAAAAATGAATCTTTCAAAATAATGAATGAATCTTATAATATAATGTATCTTACAAATAAAATTGTGATTCTATTTGTTGCCCCGTATCTCGCTTTGGCTATGCCAGTGGGTTTCGCGCGTTGCCACTTGCCAGTCTGCCTCCCCAAGCGCTCGTCGTGGCGCGCTGCGAGCGGACGCGAGAGAGCGCGCTTGTTCCCGGCCGCGGGGGCGTTTCGCGGCGCCGAAGGCGTTTCCGCGCGGCCTCGGCCCTGGCCCCGCCGCCGCCGCTGGCCCACTTCCGGGCGGCCTCACAAGTTTAGGCGAGCAGGGTATATGCAGTCCACTTGAGAATGGGCGTGGGCTGGGTGGTTGGGTGAATGGATGTACTAGCGATTCCGTGCACGTCAATTGCTGAAGACATTAGTCACGTAAGTGTAGTGCATGTTTTTAACTCTGGATGTGGCGGTGATCTTGCCCCGCTGGATGGCGAGTTCCGGCTTCGACCTACCGTCGGCTAGAGGGTTTTTCCCAACCTGGTATCTCCCACCAGCGGGGCACGGCACCAGCCAGAAAAAGCTCTAAGCTCTCGGCCTCTCGGCATGTGTGGCAGTGTCGTGCACGGAAGTGTAATTGTATGGGGTATGCTTAGGAGAAGGAATGGGAGGGAAAGATAGCGGGCGGTCCGTGTCTCGTTTTGTAGGGTACTGCTCCGGTATTCGCCGAGTATTGATCGGAGAAACCACGAGAAAACCACGAGAAACCGATCAAAACAGCCGACCGCTAGAATTATCCTCCAGAAAATGAATGGTTGGGCGGGAGGGTTGCCTGACGGTGAGGAGAAGTGGTTTTGAGAAAAAAGAGGCTTAGAGATTTTTTTAAAAGGAGCTTAAAAGACGCTTAAAAAGAGCGTGTCGGGACGAGCGTGGAGAAACTTAGCAGGACAACGGGGGTGGTGGAGGAGCATGATGTGGAGGGGCGTGGCGTGAAGGAGTGCGGTGTGAAGGAGCGTGGCGTGGGGGAGCGTGGCGTGGAGAGGAGCGTGGCGTGGAGGAGCGTGGCGGAGAGGAGCGTGGCGGAGAGAAGCGTGGCGTGGAGGAGCGTGACGTGGAGGAGCGTGGTAATGCGGAGCGGGCCCGAGAAGAGTGTGGAGGAAAGCGAGCACTTTAGTGAAGAGCTTAAGTGAGGATCACACCGGTGCGTGGAAAAGCGAAGCGGGGATGAGCGTGTCAAACCAGTGTGTTGTGGATAAAATTCGTGAATGTGAAGGCGTGTGACTGAGGGCAGGACCGCATTGGCCGCGTGAAATCCCCTCAGTGGAAAGCGAGGGCGGATGGTGGTGCGCATGCGATGGGCTGACGTAAACCGAATGAGCCGAAAGTCAGCACAATGGTGTGGTCCGAGCGGTGCATTTCAGTTGAGCAACGTAAAAAGTCCTGCACGAGGCGGCGCAAATGGAGCAAAAAACTCGAAATGGGGCACGAAAGTGGCGAGGCGGCTGAACCTGACGAGGGAGGTGAAACACCGTGCAATTGGGGTTGAGGTAATGAGAGAATATTTGGTGTTTCCGGGTAGGTCAACTATTTTAGTAATTACACCTGTGAGTGTAGTGCGCGTTGTATCTAAGCGATGCGGTGTTCGTCCCCCGCTGGAACGTAATACGTATCCAGATCCAACTTACACGTTGTTGATTGATTGATTATTTCGTGTTTTCAAGCGCGTCAACTGCTAGGATCAGTAAACCCGTAAGTGTTATGCATTTTTTCCGGTATGTGGCGGAGATTTCCCCCCGCTGGATTGTGAGATCTGACTCTGACAAATCGGCTAGCGGAACTTCCCCAAACAGATATCTCCTACCAGCGGAGCGTCTCAGCTGGGACAAGCTCTCAGCTCCCGACTAGTCTCCCGCTATTCATGGTCACTTAGTACATGTAAGTGAAAGTGTATAAGCAAGGAGAAAGGATAAGGAACAGGAAAGAAAGATCGCATGTGGTTCGTGGCCCGTTTGGTTGGGTACTGCTCCAGTATTAGGGTGTGGTGTTGACCAGAGACGCGAAACCTTTTATCAGAACAGACGGCCGTTCAAATTCTTCTCCGGAGAGCAGCTGAATTCGATCTGTCAAAAATCCTTCCAGCGTCAGTACTCGAATCCTACGACCTCCCGGTCTCAGCTAGCGGCACTGCGGTGACATTACGAGTACTTGATGTCCGGACCAACCTAAACCGGTTTACAGGTACATAGTGGGAGTGTTATCTCCAAATACGTCTTCCAGGGTGACACTATTCCAGCCGGGTAAATCCCGAAGCTCCTGTCTGGAGTCCCAACATATGTGGTAGTTTAGGGCCAACATATGTGGTGTAAGTGTGTGTGTGTGTGTATAAGGAGAGGAGAGAAGGCAAAGGAGGGGGAGGGGGAGATTACACGCATGTGACCCTTTCGGTGGATACTGATTCAGTATTCGTCTGTTTTTTATCGGTTCATATAGAGATTGTATTCGACCTAGCAATGTATCTAGTGTCAAAAATCCGCCACTGACGGGATTCGAACCGTAGGACCTCCCGGCCCTGTAAAAGACACTGTAACGGATACGGATGTTGTGCCTAGGCCATCTTAGCTGGTGGGTGTATGTTGGGGTGTTGTACCTAATACATTATGGAATTAATTGTTTTCTCCCTAAACTGGCGGCAATGTGACTCTGGTAGGGCTGTGGCGGGAGGGGTGGGCGGCTCGTGGTGTGACTGGGCGGAGCCGGGAGCTGGCGGGACGCGGGGAACCTGGGGCGGCTCGGACGCAGGCGGCACGGAAATGGAGCGGGGCAAAAGTGGAGCGGGCAGGTAGAACGCCGGGACGGGGGGAGCGGGGGGGTTCGAGTGGGCGGGTTGGGGTGGTAGCGGAGCGGACACGCGAGGGGGAGGAAGTGGGCGGGTGGGGAGGGGCGGAGCGGGGCGGCGTGGCTTAACGGGCGGAGCTAGGCGGGGTGGAGCGAAGCGGTGGCGCGGGCGGGCGGGGCGGGGCGGGTAAGCTAGAAGCGAGCGGGCGGGGCAGGGGCGGGCGGGCAATGGGGCGGCGCGGCGGCAGGGCGGGGGCGTAGCGAAACGGGCGCGGGCTGAGAGAAGGGCCAAAGGAAGCGGAGCGGGCGAAGTGGACCAGAGGCAGGCGGAGGAGCGGGGCGGGGCGAGGCGGGCAGGGTAAGCCAGGCGGAGCGGGCGGAGGCGGGGGCGGGCGGGGCAGGGCGGGGGGGGCAGGGCGGAGAGGAGCGGCAGAGGGGAGCGGAGCGGCGGCCGAAAGTGGACCGCAGGCGCAGGGGCGAGGGCGGGATCGAAGGCGGGAGGGTCGGAGCGGGGCGGGGCGGAAGCGGAAGCGGGGATGAGGTTGAGCGGAGCGGGGCTGATGCTGTGATAAGGCTGGGAGCGGAGCGGAGTGGGGCAGGGTGGACGCGGCGGCGGGAGCGTTGGCGCGGGCAGAGAGCGGACGGCGCGCGGAGCGGGGCGAGTTGCAAGGCGGTAAGGGCGCCGAGCGGGGCGGGCATTGGCGGCGTTCGCCGCTTCCAATCGCGCGCCCGTTCTGCGCGTTGCGCCGTGAGCCGCGCGCCGCAGCCGGCCACCTTGCTCGTATATACCGCCGGCGGCGGCGAACGGCGGGCGGTGGTAGTGGTGAAGGCGGAGGCGCGCGCGGGCTTTTCGTCAGTCTCGAATCGGCGGCCGTTGCAGACGCAAGCGGCTCAGGACACAGGCAGCGGCATGGGGCGCCCAGAACGAGCATTGGGCGGTCGGCCCACCGCCACCTCCGGGCGAGCGGCCAAAGGTAGGCCACGACTCCCCGGCGCTGTATCGCTGCTTCGCTCTACGGCTTCGGCACTGGCTCGTCGCATGTTTTTATATCGTGTTATTTGCAATAAGCGGAGAAGCAGGTGGTTGCATTTCGTCGGTTCGTTCATAAGTGGTCGTTTTTTTAAAATTTTGTTTAAAAATTGAAACAATTGGCTTCATGTGATTGGCGTGTCAGCTGTTTCGTCTGAACTTTATTGAGATATACTTCGCTAAATAAAATGATTGTACTGTGCGTGTGATTGCGTTCAGTCTGTTAGGCTAAAGAATCTTATCATTGATGAGATGCTGGGTGGGCTCTCGAAGAAGTGAATAATCTTCACTCTTTTGAGACATCGTCCTACATTTCGAATGAACGGTTTCACGAATGCCTATTTAATATTAAGCATCAAGTCATTATTTTCACAGCTGCTTCATACTTCCTGTCGTTCTACACGTAGCTTCTGTCACGTTCTTTGATCTCGTCGTGTGCGATAAGCGCGCGGCCCGGCAAGGTGCAGCGCGCGCGTCAGCTGTCGGGAGAGGAGCCGAGTGGGGCCAACGCTCGTGTCATCTCGCTGACTCCGAGGCGCCGGCGCGCGCTGTTCAAAGCTTCTCGTTGTGATGGAAGTGCGGGGGTTCATCGCTTGTCATAGGTTTGATTGATTGATGATTCCGGGCGCGTCGGTCATTATTCCCGTGAGTGTAGTGCGTATTTTCTCCTAGGGAAGTGGCGTTGATCTTTCCTTGTCGTATGGTGAGACTGGCGCCGACCTTCCAGCAGCTAGCGGGGTTTTCCCCAACCAGGAATCTCCCACCAGCGGGACACCACGTCAGTCGGGACAAGCTCTAAGCTCCTGACCGGTCTCCCGGCAGGGATTTTCCGGTTTTGATACATTGATTCACAAGTGATTCTGGGCACCTCAACTGCTAGTGCATTAAGTCCCGTACGTGTGGTGCATGTTTTTGTTGCGGGAGGTGGCGGTGATCGCCCGTCGCTGGATGACAAGTTCTGGTACCGACCTATCTGTCGGCTAACTGGGTTTTCCTCCTACCAGGTACCTCCCACCTGCGTGCTACCGTTCTAGCCGGGAAAAGCACTAAGCTGCCGATAAATCTCCCGGAATGTGTGGTAGTGTAGTGCATGTAAATGTTAGGGTTGAGGATAGGACACGGTAGAGGAAGGTATTATCGCGCGATCCGTGACCCGTTTCTTGTTATACTGCTCCGGCTTGATCGAAGAAACCACAGTAAACTACCGACCACAGGAGCCGACTGCTATAATTCTTCTCCACGCAGAGGCTGAATTCTACCCAGCTATGTAGCTAGTGTTTAAAGTCCTGTCACCATCGGGGCTCCAACCTAGGTCCTTTCGCTCAGAAGAACTGCTGTGACATCAATTGATGTTGTGAGCGTACTCTCCCGGTCCTGTTGACACAGGCGTGAGCACATGGGCCAATAAATGAATGAAAATTTCACAGGGGGCACCTAAGTAATATTTAATTTATTTCCGTAAATATTATCAGTGCATTAGTATCCTCCTTCTTAAGCTGCCAATTTAGGAATTGAGTCTCATTTGGGGAAGAGGCTCTCCAAACCATCTGGCAACACCAAACGCTCAATACCAACTGTATTAATTGTGTCATGTTCACTTTCTTTGAATTATGTTTTATATAATTACGAGGGACTCCTTACGCCTCTGGCAGCTGCCTTTGAAAAATGTATTGTTGGACTGTGTCGAATAGTGTAGTAGGTAGTTACATGATAACGATTATGAACAGTGAAACAAATTATATAGTTTCATTTATTTCAATGTAAATGTACCTGAAGTATAATTTGTTTCATTAAATTGAATTTCTCCGTGCGTGTGGAAAGGCGAATGCATTCCTTTCGAATTGTGGCACTTCTGACTCCTCTGCAAAAGTATCACGTCCGGCATCAACAACCATATTTAAATTTAGCAGATTTCTGATAATTAAACCACGTGATAAAACTTTTCTCTGAAACGACTTCATCCATCGCGTCTTGCACGGAGTAATCACATGTTTTTGTGTGGAACATGAAGCCTTACGACAGACCAACTCTCAAAATTTTGAATGTCAAGGTTCTCGGTTTGAATCGGAAATTGCTGGGGATTCAATTATGTCACTTACTTTTTAGGAAAGGAGCCGAGTTGCATGAACGGAGTTGTCACGGAAAAGTCCTTTGTAAATAGAGCTTTGAAAATCACTGGTACAACTCTGAAAAAAATTGTATTTGTCCCAATGTTACGTAGGAAAGTAATTCATCATAAACCCACCAAGCAATATAATGGTGGCCTACGAATGAATTACTTTTATTAAATAATTGATCGGACAGCGTTAGGGGTACTATTTTAAACTGTTAGGAAAACGGCACGCGAAGTGGCTTGTGACCTCGACTGACAGTTAGGGAACAGCAAAAGAAATCGCATGTGATAGGTGAAACCGATAACATCTAGAGGCCAATAACAGCTAACAAACGAATTCGAAAACGCACATACAACAGCATTTACTGTTTGAGACGCCCTCCCACAGCGAATTTTTACTTTCCCATATACGTACGTATATACTGAGTAATGTACGTAGTATAAGAAAAGTTATGTAATGCTGGGGAAAATCGATTTCGAGATTTCAACGGAAATACACGTTTTGTGATCACCAGATACCGAAAAAGTGTTTTTTTCAAAACGTCCGTCTGTCTGTCCATCTATTTGTCTGTCTGGTGTCTGTGAACACTACTAGCTTCTAAAACATGAGTAGTAAGTTTTCCGAATTGAAGAACCCCTGTCCATATGGCTAGAGTCGAATCTTTGAGATTTTGAAAAACATTCTTTAAATTTTGGTGATATTTTATATGAAGCTCCCCGATCATTTTCAAACGTTTCTCAAAACTGGCTCCAAATTTTTTCTTCATATTCTTTGTACTAATAGAGTAAAATACAGCTGTAAAGATGGCGTCGGTCCGATTTTTATGGTCACCTCTGATTTTTCGAAAAATTTCGAAAGTTTGAATTATTTCCGGCGTCTTTCTACAACTACAAAATTAAAGATTCATTACTTCTAGGCTGTCCGGGTGACGCCGCGTCGTTGGCAGATAGGCCGACGTTTCGCCTGTCATGTCGTAATTGTTCTCCATGTTTTCTCGACTGTAAGTCAATTCTTTCGCGAGGGTTCGATAAGGGATTAGAGCCAATATCTCCACGTGTTTGATGTTGAAAATATTTTTTTTTTTACATGGTGACGAATTATTTTTCATATTATCAAATCTTGCCAAAAACACTCGTTGCTTTTCAACTTAATTTAGTATACGTGTTAGAGTAGGTCTTCCCGAGTTCAAAACCAGCTCTTACCCGTAATATGTTACCCAATTTTTAACTATTATTTACATTAAATAAATAGAATAAAACGATTTTAAGTTCTTTATAAGTTTCTCTCTGGTTAGAACTTTATAATTGCTGTATTTGAAACTGAGCTTTTTGCGTCATGATCATTTGATAAATATAATACTCTATTAGAACACTAATTTTCAAGGGTAAAATTTGGTTCCAGTTTTTCGAATTGTTGAAAAGTTAATAACTACTTCAAGTTTACTAGAGTGAGTTTCCAAATTTCCGAAACAACCCTACTAACATTTTTGTCGTGAATCTTATTTAATCTTCAATCAACAGGTTCATCCAACCTTCGATGCTTATGGCGCTGTCGCTTATGAACTACGGAAGGAACGAAACGTCCAATCGCCATTTTCATTGCCGAGCCAACGCGAGACAATGAGCCGTTCACGTCGGCTCGGCTTATTACGCCAATACGCCTTTATATTTTCCCACTGAACGCTGTGAATGTAAATTCTACGTATCACATGTCCTTTCAGAAGCCATGTTGCTGTTGGGTTTACGGACGCACCATTTAAGTACATTTGCACAAGAAATCATTTACATCAAGATAATTCTTTTATAACTAAGAGGATAGTATTGTCTTGCTTGACAACTTCGTGATCCGTGTAATGTTTTCTAAAACTATTTGAAATTTGAGAAATAGACCATTGCATATTAGAAATAAAATGATGGTTAGATAAAACATTTTATTTTTATTTGCAATTAGCGGTGACTTTTCTCATTGTTTGGTAGTTTAGTTTATCTGAAAAGAAGAAAAAAATATGTTTTTACTCCACTCTCTTCTATTATATTCCTGAAAGTGGCAATAGAGATATTATAAAAAAACTTTACTTTCATCAAGTTAATTTCGAAAAATTAGGTTGAAGTTCATTCCCGAATGTGGAAAGTGTATAAGAGTAGGACGTCTACTTCAGTGGAGAAATCGCTTATATCGAGCTTTATGTAATACCTGCAGACAAATGAAAAGGACTCTCACACTAGCCTCCATGCAATGATATCATATTCCAATGAGGTGGGGAAAAACTATTTTTTTTCCGACAGGGTTTGCCGGAATTTAATCATAATATTGCATGTATATTCTTACATATATAAAAAGGATGTTTAGAAAAATATGTAAACTATATCAAAGAAATTAAAAAGAAATCGCAGAGAAATGTCAGAGGAATAAAGATATTAAACATATAGAATTGAAGAATTTGAAGAAATGCCAACAATATAATTTCTGAACTCGATATTCTTTTAATACTGGAGAATTTGAATTCTATTTTCCGATCGAAAACGCGTGGAGACTATATTAATTAGCATCCTGATACAGCAGTTTACTTAGTTATGTGTGAAAAGAAACGAAAATTTAGTTAATGAATGTAATTCTGATTTATTTATATTATTGTTGAAAATCATAAAGGAGTTCGCGTTACTGAGATTGTTAAAAGAAAACAAATACTTTTCTAGGCGCCAGATTATTAAGGAACTTTCTGAGTTGGATTCGGAGGAAACCCAGCAGGCGCGCCGCGGCGCCTAATCGTCTGTGTGCGTAGTGAGCGCCGGGTGCCAGCGGGCGAAATCGAGAGAAAACGTGGAGTTGGAATGGAGGGTTCAATAAACAGCTCATCAGAGAACTCTTTCCCATGGACGCTCATAATCAGGAGATGACGTCGTGTCATAACGCTCCACGTTAACTGTAACAACATTCTGCACGACATTCGTTTTTTAGGTATATCGCTGCTCAAGCGAGTAATGTACCAAGCCAGTAATATACCAAGGTTGAACTAGCTCAAATGCCTTTTTTTTTCATTCCGAATCCTTTACATAGTAAATATTTAGAAACGAGTATTTATGTGCCTATTAGTGTTTCCAACATCTGTAGCAGAAACATGCTCATTCTGTGACCTAAGAGATACTAACTAAAAAGGGAAATTTGTGACAAATTATTTTCGAGTGGTTTATTTTTTTCATTTAAGACTGTGACTAATAGCAATTCGTGAAATTAGTTACTATGTTTCAATTACCGGTACGTTATTTGCAGGATATTGATCACGAATATAAAACAATTCTGATTCGGTATGAACATTTTTACTTGACCAACATCCCGTAAATAAAATACTAAAAAGTAACAATAAAGTTTAATAAGTAAATAAAGTAGTAAACTAGTAAAAAATAGTAACTAAAGTACTAATACTGAAAAAACGAAAAGTGATAGAAAAATGTAGCAAATAAATGGAGAAAATGTTAAGGAACAATTGAAAGTACGACGTAGAAATTATTCATATTGTATAACGGAAAGTGGAGGGCTGATTGTTGTAGTAAACTGCTATCATATTAGCTAATGCCATTAGTATTAGAAGTGTCCTTTAGTTCGTCGAAGTCATGAGAGTTGTGAATCCATTTTAATCGTTTAATAGTAAAGAAGTCGTGATGCATCGATTTCATTTGGATATCAGAAGTTTACAAAAAATAATTAAAAGTTCAGGAAGAGGCTGAAACTTCAGTGTTTGTAACGAACTTTTTTAAATTCTACGACTTCTGTGTGCACTCTCATTAAACCCCATTTTCCTACGACGGACTATTCTTTATCTTTCCCCTCGCCTCCTTTTATTGTCTTGGATGATGTAGTAGATGTGTGGTGATGTTCAATATCAAACTCAATAAGAGGTCGAACGTAGAAATGCATTAAAAGAGCTACATAGCGCCATCCGTCACTTTACTTCCACGTGTTCATTGATGTGTGAAATGCCGAGCGTTTTACGTCTCTGGCGTATGAGTCTTCATGGTCTTATCATGAGCAGTTTGTGATGGAATATCCGCAAAATATAGGCCCTTCTGCCTTATCGGCAGAATCTGTTTTCCGGAGTGATAGAAGGTAATCTGAAGCAGTATCAGTTGCATTACACAGGTACTGCAGGTCATTGCAAATAAACAATACTTAACTCTTGCGCATATTTACTTCTTTATTTGAGTTCAAATGCTTCGAGTGGCGCCAAACATAAACATCAAGAATGAAGTTTGGGGTATTCTTTGCCCGTATTTTCCTCAACGAGGTTTGTTAATGCTCTTTCAGTGGGTTATAATAATTCAATTTCCGATCATTTTCACAATTTCTAAAATTCGATCAAAGCAAATACCGTGAATTAATTTGAAGGCGGTTACGTCCTGTATTATTTATCTCTTAAATGTCACTGTTCCATAGTTAGAAATAGTTTCCAACCATTACGATAAGTGAGATAATATCGTTCTATCTATTTGTGATATTTTCATCGTTTTTAAGGATGTGTGAAATCATTAATGTAATGACCATGTTATAGATACCTCTCGATTCATTGAAGAAACCTCTCGAACCATTGTCGCAACCCGTTGACGATACTTCTCGAACCATTGAAGCATACTGTTTAACATTTATAGCAGCAAATTACATTTCTGTCACAAGCAGTACTTCAGAAATGTCAGAGAAAAGGAATAAAAGTATAAATGAAAATAAATTGTTTTGATAGATGGCATTGCGTAGGTAAAAATTACAATTTTTAGAAGAAATACTATATGTACTTCAAATACGGTTTCTCTTTTTCACTAATAGCTTTCAGATTTTTGACTGTTTTTGGACGTTCAAAAAATTAAACATTTCTCTGACTCAACGTCATTTTCTTGGCAAAGAGGTATCAATGAATCAAATTTCGATGTACATGGAATGCTCCTGATTGATTAAAAAATTCTATCTTGTGACCTTCGTGAAGCATGACCTTCACTGCAATAAGAATTGCAAATTTTCATATAATTAAATATAGTATGTAACTTGATATAATGGGTGGTTTGTATTTCATACACACGATACTTCATTTTTAACCCATTGAAATAATTTGACACCCTTGCCACATATTGTGTTTGTTCTCAAGACATAAAAGAATGAAATAGATTTTCGTTTGTTTCATTTCACACTTTCAGATCATATTTCAAACAGCGAACGAATAAGAATTTTATTCCATTTTCTGATCATCCAAAGAAAAAAATGCACATTTAGTCTATGTGATCAAATGCATTCCTATTTTGGAAATCTTCGGGAAGGTATTACTTTGTGACAATTTTTAACAGTCAATTGATAAATGTTGTGGGAGAAGAACTATTTCCTTGTTTATTATTGAATTAAGGAAAAATTATTGTGTAGTACTCATCGATAAAATTGTTTGAATATTCTTTTTTATAACATGTACTAATCACACATTTTGCAAATTAATTTTAAAAATATCCGTTCTTGTATACCTTCGGGTCACAAGAAAAGAATGATGGCATCCGACGTAAGCTGCAAGGAAAGGTTAAACACGTTATGAACGAAATAACCGTGCAGCACGTGTGTCTCGTAGTCATATGGAAGTGAATATCACGGTAGCCAATAGAGGCAGCCAGAAATAGACAGTAAAATCATTTGACCCCCAACCATTCTTCATAGTATTGGAAAATAAATAAAAAATGTACGAACTTTGTATATCTATGAAATAAAAGTTAGACAAAATGTTAGACTTTTATTGAAAACGACTTAATTACTTCTTTGAAATAGTACAATCATTGTAAAAATCTGCAAATTACTTGTCCCCTCCATCAAAAAATATTGCTCCTATCACGAATGTCAATGATATGTCCACGAACACGATTCGTCAAAATTTCAATGGTATGTGCTGAGAGTATGGATGTTTGAACCCTACAACCGGCATGTCAAACTGTCCTGCTCGAGTTACTTGCCCGCCTGGAATGCCCGGCGCTCCTGTGAACCTGAGCAACTCCCCAGTCTTCGCTCTCGTTTCCCGTCAATTTCGGAAAGGGGGAAGCATGCGCGAGCTCGAGCTGAGATTGTAAGCGAACAGTGCGCTCGGAGAAGAAGAAGAAAAGCGAGTAGGCCAGACCAGGTGGCCGAGATCTCTAAGGCAGTAGTACCGCATGAAAGGGTGGCGGGTTCGAGTCCCGCCTCGGACGTGGACAGTGGTGTTCATCGTTTCACCCCCCTATCATCACCTTATCGTGTCATCTTCACAAGTTCCATACCGTTAAATGAAATAGTAGTTGCTAATGACCTAGATATTGATGCAACCTTAAATGACAAAAAAAGGAAGACTGGCTACCTAAGAAAACATGTTTTCCTGATGTTTTCTATCAAACAGACGAGATTTGAATAATGCGTATATGCTTTACAACCTGTTACTTTATTTCATGGTTATTTTGTTTTCAAATTCTACCTTATAGACTCATTTTGTCAAAGGGGAGGAATATGTTTGAATGGCGAATATTTTCTTGAATTCCTACAACAAAAATGTGAAATATATTAACAAGTCTCTGTAAACTAACAATACCCCTTTATGGGTAGACAGCTCTCTTAAGACAGCTGGCAATCATTTTTTGACTGTTAAACCTCCTAAATCTAAACCTAGTACCGCATGAAAGGGTCGCGGGTACCTATGAAGTTAATTTAGTTATTGGAATTTTTAAGTAAACGCAATAACTTCATCAAAACCTTTTCGATTCAAAATGTTTAATTTTACTGTCAATCGACAATTCCCTATTCGAATAATGTATTTCATTGTAATGGATCATTTCTTTCCTTCAGTAGAGACAAGGGAAATTAATATCACTTTTAAAGTAATAACTGTCAACTGACTTTCGAAACGTCTATCATAGGTCAGGTATCCAGAGACGTACCGCTATCCGAAACCTCGTATTTGTGCAATCCTTACCTTTAAACCACGCGGTAATTGTTGCTGGGCGCTGTGCCCGCGAACTCTGGAAAGCTAGTTGCCTTGTCCGTGACCTTGACATGCCTGCCTTCCTGTCAGCCTTACTTTTGAATTAGTTTACCTTACCATGAATTGTGTTTGTTTACCTTACTATGAATCTCGTATCCATACTTTTACGTTTGA
The DNA here is from genome assembly GCA_017312745.1 of Gryllus bimaculatus. Classification (NCBI taxonomy): domain Eukaryota; kingdom Metazoa; phylum Arthropoda; class Insecta; order Orthoptera; family Gryllidae; genus Gryllus; species Gryllus bimaculatus. The sequence goes on along the minus strand of BOPP01000008.1, from coordinate 5,540,943 downwards.
TACCACAGGTATTTTGTAATCGAACTTGAGATGCAATACCATCCCCATATCATCTTCAAATACTAATTTCCTTAAACTTGAGGAGCAAATGAGCCATCTCAGTCATTCAAACAATTTCTCGCAGAAAAATACAATATTTTATCTTTAGAATCATTGTGTTTCCGGTATCGTTAACGTTTCTTTCCATTTGACAACCGGACAGGTGTCGATACCGTCTTCCTTAGTTCTAATTTGAAACTGGTATTCCGAGTTGCACTGGTTCCAAATCGCTCCTGCAAAAAAGAGCCGGAGGTGCCGCGACGTGGAGGGCTGGACGAGGGCGCACGTGGTTCCGTGGCGGAGACGGCGGCGTCACGCGCGAGCGGGCGGCGGGCGCACGCGGCCGCGGGGACCGTTCCAGGCGGCCGCGACGGCGCGGAGGAGGCAGAGAGAGAGAGAGGGTGGGGGGCTTGGCGAAACCACGCGCTATCTATACTCCGCCGCCGGCCGGTGGGGCGCCGCGCCGCGCGCCGCGCTGCCGTCTGAAAGGGAACGGGTCCTGTGGGTGCCCCACTGACTTTTTTGTTGTTGTTTTCTAATTTTTTTTTATGTTTTTGAAATCCTTGTTCACTCTGCGGTTGTTTATTGTTTTTTGTCTTCAATTTTTTTATTTTGCATTTTTCTCTACGGTTTTGGATTTCCCCCACTTTTTTAGTTGTATTTTTATTTCACTCTTACAGTCTTACGTATTTTGTACTCACATTAGTTTGTCACCTACTGTCTGCCAACCGCTGTCGTGTGCAAAATATATTTAGTATTATGATTCCTAAATTCAAATAATAATTTTGAAGGAAACAATAGTATTAAAGAAGTAATACTATTTATTGTAATAAACTACAATGCAATAATAATACAATAATTTAAATAAAATAGCACATGCTAGTTTTTCCATATCTAGAGAAATCTTTCAGGGATGTTTTCGTGTGGTAGGTAATTGCATAAAACTAGAGAGAAACCGGACAGTGAGAAATCTCCTATAAAACTTACAATCTCTCCCATCGAAGTTTCTTTTGCGTAAGTCTAAAGCAAGCACTTACGGATTTCGTACTGCTAAAATGAAAGTGGGTTTCTTTAATAAGCAATACCTTTTGTGTGAAACCCATCTAGTAGATTGATATTACATATTGAGGGGATCTGAACTAGCGAGTATCTGTGATATACAATACTTAAATTTATTTAACGGTGTCTCTGACTCAATTCTAAGAAAATATAATTCATCAAACTATTTTCAGGCGTGTTTTTCCTTCCGGCTTTCTTCTACAGCACTCGAAATTGTGATTCAACGCCACAAAAATCGTCTGCAAGTCCCTCTCTGTGTTTACTTCATCCTCTGTCATTCCTACTAACCAGTACTATTTCTCCAGATACTAATTTTACTATTTTTTATCTAATACTTTGGAAATTTCTTAGATTTTTCTAATTATTTTATGGAGACGTATTATCTCTTAATATATCCTGTACCGGACTTACCTTTCCGGCGGCAGTCATGACTCCCCCATCCACATTCATTTCCCTCTCCTTGTGCCGATGGCCCAGCGATTTAAAAGAATCTTCAATTCCTCTCCATAGGTGTTCATCGCCGCAAAGCGGACATACCCATACACTGCTGTTTGAGTCTTTCAATCTATTTTGCAACTATCACCGACCCTAAGCCACGCGAAACACCCTTTGTGTCTCGTCCAAGGGTGAGAACGAAACTTTCACAACCCCACAAGAACTCGGGTTCTTTTGAACAAACTGCGAGTACATGTCGCTTTTGCGGATGCCGCTGCTGGGATCCTCCTATCGTATCTTTTAGAAATTGACATTTTCAAAAATAAGAAATCCAAAAGCCAAATTTGAGGAAATTTAACTTTTTGAAAGATTTATCACGCCGTTGATATGCACATTTCCAGCAATTAGTGAACACTATTGTATTTGCGAGTTAAAGTACTTAAAATGACTTCAAATGAAGTTTTTCGAAAACTTAAAAAAAAAAGTCTGTGAAAAAGAGCTTCAAATTTCGAATCTACAGTAACGCCAATTTTTTTAAAACGGCTCTAATTTTTTTAAGAAAATTGCTATTTATTACGAGGTTCTACTGTTCTTTAATAATCTTAAAATACTATTTCCGCTCTACAATTAAGAAACCGAAAAATTTAGAAAATGTCAATTGGGCGGCGATATATGGCAGCTGGCAAGAAAATGTGGCAAGTCCGAGTAGCTAGCCGAGACCAAAGGAAACAGAAAACTAATACGGGGTTTGCCATTCTTTGTCTCGAAGTCTTTGCCATTCTGTAGCACCACTAGTTACACCTAAAAGTTTATTAGAGATAAATCGTTCTACCTCGTGCATTCCAACGTTTCCTAAAAATGTAAGGACGTCTGTCTCCCAGTCCTACACCTTCGATTTCTGTAGAACTATTCATGGGAAACACCCTAGAGAAAGAAACGAATTAAGGTAACTATTCTTTCTATTACACGTTGAAACGCACTTCAAACCTTGCATACTCATAAAATTTCTTACGAAATGCAGATAATGCTCCTATTCTTCTTTTAACAGGACAATAGGTGCAAATAGGTATGACTGAAAGGTAGTTGTTAGAGCTGTACATGTATTTGTGTGTGTGTGTGTGTGTGTGTGTGTCAAACAACTATTCCGTGAAATTGATAAGTGGGAAAAAGGAAATTATATATTTTTGATTTGTAGAGAATGTTTTACGCCTTCCTACAAAACGGTTAACTTTTATTCTATTCACCTAACTGTTTCCTCGAAAACTTCATAGGAAAAATATGCATATTTTATTTGCTCTTCGATACTCGTGGGATTAAGTTTTTGGTATAAACAAACGCGGGGCAATATTTGAGTTTATTCTTGATCTTGGACCATTATAAGAACCATATTAAAATCATTTTAGAAATATTTAAAATCTTTTATTGTAAGAATTTTATCCTGTATGTACGCAACATTAATGTCGCTTAACAACGCCAAGCCCGTGCCGGGAGAACACCAGCGAGGAGCGGTATCAGTGGCGGACCCCAAAATAAATTGAAATATAATTTATGCAAAATTGTACATACTTAAGAACTAGGGCTACATATATTTAGCCATGTATTTTAATCATTTCTGTACGTTTGTGTTAAAATATTTTAAATATTTGAGATATCGCAAGGTCACATATATCTTTAAAATTTTTTAGACTTGCGGCCCTTCCCCCAGGGGCAGAGACGGTGAAATCCTTGTTTTGAAGAACTAGTTCAAAATTTAACATTAACAACTATTCTCTGCATAGACAGACACTAAAATTAGAACTTTACGTGAAAATGGGGAGGTCTGTCTGTAAGAGAAAGCCGGAGTTTCCAAGAAACGATTAGGCATGGCGACGGTACGATATTGTTTTTTTTACACATCCAATAATTATTTAAAGACATTATCACAAAGGATTCAAAAACCTTCCAATAATAAAAGCCCTAAACGATGAAACAAAGACTTCTTACCTAAAGAAAGTTTGATGAAAAATTATGCTGAGATCCGTCATTCCAATTTGTATGCGACTGATAAATGCCACGAATAATGCTCAATACACATTCATTTCAATGCTTCCAAGACATTGCATGTGGCATGACACACGGATGTAGAATAGGCGGGCGCAAGTGCATCTAAGCATTCAAGTATCAATACCTCGGTTTAAAGAAGTTACTATCATTTCAAATATTTGTTCTTGGAATACTCAACATAGTAACGGAATATGTTGTAGCATTGTTTGCCTGGAAATCTAAGCGCAAATAGCGTTTTCTTGAACACAACGGGTGTGACATAACGGAGCGCTCTCCTGGAGCCGGAAAGCGAGTGTGAGAGGCGAGGGGGGTTGAGGGTTTTTGTTCGAATTCCGCGCTGGCAGCGGGGAAAGCGCACGCGAGGCGGTGCGAGGCGGCGCGAGGCGGCGCGAGGCGTCTGTCGCGGCTGCGGCGCGCGTTGCATCAGCCCGGGCGTCGACGCCCGCCGGCGCCGCGCCGCGCCGCGCCAATCAATGCCATCGGCACGTCACGCGCCCCACGTGTGCCGCTCGCGCTGCGGCGTTGTCTGGACGGCCCGCGCTGCTGTCGGTGTCTTGGTTGTTGACATCGTCGACATCGTTACTTTTGTCAATCTTCTCCCTGTTGCGGTCGCCGTTGATTTTTTATCGAGTTTATGATTGTTACGGTCGCTCGTCATTAAGCTTCTGTCATTTTCCTCGTAAGTGCAGTGCATGTTTCATCGCGGGGATGACTGGCAAGATCCGGCGCCTGCCCACCAGCCAGCTTGCGGGGATTTGCCCAATCGGGTTTCCCCGCCAGCGGAGTTCCACCCCAGTCGGGCAAGGTCTAAGCGATTAGTCCCCGAACATGTGTGGTAGTATAATGCACGTGTGTATGTAAGAAAGGGACGATGATAACTCAACGAAGAGGAAAGAAAGATCGCAAGCGGTCCGCAGCCCGTTTGTCAGGGTACTGCTCCGGCATTCATCTGGTGCTGATCGGAAAACCCACGCAGAACCACCGATCAGAGCAGCCGGCCGCTAGAATTCTCCTCCAGGCAGACGCTGAATTCGACCTAGCTACGTAGACTACTGTCGTAAATTCTACCACCGTCGGGGCTCGAACCCTAGGACCTCTCGATTAGAGGAACTGCAGTGTTACCTGCAGTGTCAACAAAGACGATGTTGTAGTTATTATGATAATGATAAAGGTAATGTTAAGGGCCAAATTAAGGTTGCTCTTTTTTTAAATTTATTTTTCCTTGGCCCGAAGGCCCTCAGCAGCCGAGTACCACGGGGGAGGGGGCGAAGAACTGTCGCAGTAGTTTCCGCGGAAGTTCTGTTGTGGTGAGGATTTTGTTTTCCGATTTTGAAATGTACGTCTCATTGAACCTGGGGAATTTTAGGATAGGAGCGAGTGTATAGGAGGAAGAAATGGTCGGCAATCGGCGTGATGCCGAGTTTGTTATGTAACTGGGAGTTAGGTACAAACCAGGGAGCTTTTGTAATGGTTCGGAGGAATTTATTTTAAAAAATCTGAATTTTCTGTATTTTTGATTTGCTGGCTGAGGCCCAGATAGAAGAAACATAAAATAAATTGGACAAATCATTGATTGGTATTGATGAGAAGCTACATGAAGTCGCAGGTCGCAGTCGCAGACTTTGAGTAGGGATGTAAGGTTGGTTCTACGGGTGGCCAGAGTTATTCTGCGAAGAATATTTGATTTCCAAGTGAGCCTCCTATCAAAAAGTACACCAAGATATTTGACTAGCTTGTTGTTTGGGAGAAAAGATACCTTCATACTTGATACTTGATACTCCTTGATACTTGAGAGAGGGAGGATTTTTTGGTCTGCAGAGTGTGAAGATTTTGGCCTGGCATTTTGCTGGGTTTATCCGGATGTGCCATTTCTTGTCCCAGTCGGAGAACTTTGTTGCTGTTCTGTTTGTGCGGTGATAATATCAAGGTTTAAGGAATATACAGCGGTATCACCAGCAAATAGTGGAGGGATCAATGGAGGTATGTGAGATGGATGGTATATCGGCGGTATAAAGATTAAATAGTACAGGAGAGTACTCCTGCTTTTATGGGAAAATATGGTGAAAGGTCTCCAGGAAGGCGGACTGAAAAAGTGCGATCTTCAAGGAACTTTTTGATAATATGAATAAAATGGAGGGGTGGTTCCTATGTGAATAAGATTGAATAATATAAAATTAAGGTTGTCTGATTGTTAACCAACCTGGTTAATAGGGCAAACTGAGAGAGTGTGTGAGAGAGATAGAGAGAGAGAGGGAGAGAAGGAGAGAGAGAGAGACAGACAGACAGACAGACTTAAATGAAATCAGTGGCACTTCAGGTGTAGCAAATCCATCCATTTTCATTTTTCATTTCTAGCAGACCCATATCATTGTAGATAAATAACTTATAAGTATTCACAAATTAGTTAAACATTAATTTTAGAGTAAACGGAGGTTTGAATGGTCTGTCGTGCGCAAAAACTAACACGGAAATATGACCCTGAAGGAGAACAATGAGACAACTTGTTTTATTGACAATGCATAGAACTTTAATTAGACCCGTCTCAAATGTCACAAGGGGTCTAGTTTCGGTTAAAATATGGCCCTGAAATTGAAATATAACACTTTTGTATTTGCGTTTTTTGTTATTTTTAATACTGGTTACATAGTCAACCAAACTGTTATTATAATGCACCTGATTGTGCTATAGAATGGTACGGTATTTCTTCTACTAGTTTTCTGAACTCTTTAGTTGCAGCTAGCTTTTTTGGTATTGCCCCAACTCCTTCTCAGCTAGCGCTTATTTTTTCGCATTTTTTCAATGTTTCTGTCCCCGAACAGGATAATTAAATCTGGCTTCAATAAAATTATAGAAGTGTAAAACCTGGTCCTTTATGCAAACTTTCATTGAAATATTTGGAGGCGTTCTTGAGAAAATGTTGTTACAACGTTTCTGAAACCACAAAATTTGGAGTTCATTGAGAAAAAACATCACGCTTCCTCAATTTCCCTACACAATTTTTCAGCACTAATTTTGATGTCCTGAATTTTTCGGATAATAGCTCATTCATCTGTTGCACGGAAGACTTTTGGTCTTCCAGTTCAGCTGTCTTCCGTCAGCTGTGCCCTCGGCAGTGACTAATAAGTATTAGGATACAACCGGTACGCGTGGTATGAAAATAGATGGAATGAAAGAAATATTTGCATTTTTTCAGTCAACTCATCGTTTTTGGAGTTTTACTGAGTTTCTGGGTACCTAACAAAATAAAAGGAACTGATCACTTTTCCAGATCCTGTATGTTTTTTTTTTTTTAATTTCTACGAGAATTGGAAATTAATAATATACATTTTTGTATTATGTCAACGGGTAACAAAAAACTTAAAATGCTTACTGGTGGGAGATGTTAGGTCGGGTTTTCAAGTCTTGGGAATATTATAATTGGTAAACAGTTCCTAAATTTTCATAATTTCTACTTTTCTAGTGAGGGGTTTAAATTGAAAACGTTTTCTAAAATTGAATTGATCATATCCACGTTTTTAATTCCTTTTTTACTTAATTTCATAACCGAAAAGTTTTATAATACATTTTCATAATATTAATATTGTTAATATTATTTTTATTATTATGAAATACAAGTATTATCATTGCGATATACATTATCTTCCAATTATTTCCATTTCTCTCAAGGTTTGAACTCTTGATTCGATGTGTTTTTGCTCTTATGCAGACGATATTTCCTCCCTTTCTAGTCTTCTTTAGGGGTAATTCAAATATGCGTACACAATCCTAACTCCTTCAAAAACTCTGTGTGAAATATTTAGTAGTACTTAGTTTCACTGAGTTACACAAGATACTTCCAATACTTTCTATACCTAATTTGCTGAGTCACAAAATATAATTTCACTAAATTTGAGTAAATTCTCTTAGCGTTCAATCTAATATATTTATGACTAACTTTAATACATTCCTTATTTGAAATAAATAAATTTAATCTCACAAATGCTGTGAAAGAATTCCCTTTTTTATCAACTCCTTCCTCCCTCGCTTACATTCCTGTCTTCAATGTGAAAAACCCCCTCATCCAAATTGCATACGTATTTCTCTTTGAATGGCCTTATTTTCATTAACTATTGTATTAAACTTTTTGTAAGTGGTTAGGCGGAAGAGGCTAAATGACTTAAGCCTTGCTACCAATAAAGAAATTCCTTTTTTTTATTTTTATAAACTTGTTGAATAAATTTTATATCTATAAAAGGTTGGCAAATCCATTTCGCTTCATTACTTCGAGTTAACTATCACACTCTGTGCTTATTAAGGACAACTTGAATCACACTTTATTTCATTTTTAGGTATTACATTTAACTTCTGTTGTAAGTGCATGATCACCTTTTCACACAAATTGCATGTTAGATGCAATAGTTGGGAAGTCGTTTTGAATATACTATTAAAATGGAAACTTAGGTTTCCGAAACAAGTATTATTGTGATTCAGGTCACACCATTACCTGCAATAACAACAACAACAATAAAAAAGTCTTGATTGATTAATTGATTAGTGATTTTGGGCCCGTCAACTGATAAGGTGATAATTCCATTAGTGTAGTGCGTGTGCTTTCCTCGGGAGGTGGCGACGATCTTGTCCCTTGGAAATTAACATGCTGGAAGGTGAGATCCGGCACAAAACTATCGTCGGCTGGCGAGGGTTTCCCAAGCACCGCTCACCAGCAGGGCACTGCCCCAAGCGGAACAAGAAGTCCAGGCTCCAAGGTCTAACCAGGCTCTCGACCGGCCATGAGTGGTAGTGTATGTTAGTGTAAGCGTGTGTATGGTGTGAGGATAGGACAGGGAAGAGGAAGGAAAGATCGCGCGCGTTCCTTGGCTCTTTCATAGTTCGGGTACTGCTCCGGCATTCGCTTGGTGATAATCGGAGAAGCCACGAAAAAACTACTGATCAGAATAGTCCCCCAGACAGCAACTGAATACCACGTACCTATCTAGCTAGTGTCGAAAACCCTGCCACCATCGGGTCTCGATCCCAGGACCTCACGGTCAGAGGCATTGCAGTGACATCATTTGATGCTCTGAGACACACCTCCCAGTAAATCAGTGCTTTCGGAATAATTAGTGGTTTATTAGTGGAAGGTGTCCTCTTAACCTTGCCCCTTCAAAAGAATTCCCTTAGTACAATGTAGAAACATCAGAGAAAGGTCGTACGAAATAGCTCGGACGATGGTTGAAAAGCGAATGTGGCGCCCTCCCCCGCCCTACGCGTTCGCAGATCGAGTCGAGCATCGAGACGACATCAGCATCGATTTGCTACTTGTGGATGTGCGGGGCGAGGTGGGCGGAGACGGAGGGAACCGGAGCGGCGCGGGCGGGCACGAGAGGGGAGGGGCGGGGCGGGGCGGACGGGGCGGTGTAGGGCAGGAGAGAGGCGCCTACGGCGGGGTGAGTGGCTGCAGAGAGAGCGGCACGGGGCGGGGCGGGGGCGGTTCGGCGAGGAGAGGGCGGGGGGAGGGAACGGACGGGAGGTGGGGGGACGGGCGGTGGCGGGCGCGGCCGCGGCAGCGGGGCGGGGCGGACCGCGGCAGTGGCCGTGACATTGCCACCGTAACCCGTCGCGTCGCGGCAACCGGCTTTGCGTAAGCGCGCAGTGCAGCGCAGCGCAGCGCGGCGGCGCGACCGAAAGCCAGCGCCAGAGAAAGTGTTGGCGTAAACACGCCTGACCTGCCCCAAGTGCTCTCCTGCTAAATGGCCCGGAATACACTTCGCACCGCACTGTACAATGCCTCACTCGCGGCCGAACAGACGAAACTACATTGCGAGCGTTCGGGAGAAATATTAAGAAAAGTGCCTTTAACTTCTTTAATAACGGTGGAAAATGTTTAGATCATTTAATAATTGAAACTAGTGATTATACAGAATGACACAGATTCTTTCATACTAGCCAGTTTCCTAACCCTTCCAATGTTGTATTAAAATGTTATATGTAAATGTTACTTTCTAGAGAGTCATTTGAAAAACAACCAATTCCGTTGTACATAAATCCCCATCGACTAATCATCGAACGTCTTTGTTCCTAGATGTTTTGAAACCGTTATTTCCCCAAATGACACTTTCATATACTTTTCAATTTATTGTTTTCTTTGAAACCACAAATTCGAGCTTTGAATTATCGGATAGTAATCTAAAATTAGAATTAAGCAAAGACGTTTAATATATTTAAATTTAAAAATGAAGAAGAGAGTTATCTTGTAATTCTAGTTAGTCAGTGTCGAGTTTCTCGGCGACTACTGAAATGCAGTTAACTCTCAATGACTTCAGAAGGCTTTTGTAAGGAACCTTCAAGAAAGATTGCCCTAATTTCAGTGTTTCGTTTTCAGTCAGTGGACTCAATTTGAAGCTGTTTTCGTTTGATCCAGTTCTCTAGTGATTAATTATGATGAACTGATCCATCAAACACCAATATTATGTGTCAAGTTTAAATTACCACTTTCGCACAGAGGAAGATCCCAACAGAACAAACAGGAATAGGGTTAACCTAATTCATGAATTTTGTTTCTAATTTCATTAAAAGCAATAAGAAATATAATTAACACCATCAGACCCTCTTCAAACAATGATATATCATTAATATATCAATAATATATCTTTACTTCGATATATTCAACCCTTATTCGTCTTCATTACCACACCCAATACGACTCTGTTCTTCACCTCGACCAGTCTTTCCCATGGACTGCACCCATTTCTAGCCGATTTACACCACACCAACTCCCAAACGAGTACATACCGACAAAACAACAGTGATAGTAAACATTTCATCATTAGTCACTGACAGTATACACACTGCAAATATATTCAAATGAATTTACATTTTGCACAATTAGGTACGTAGTATGTGCAGACTTCATACAAAGGACCGAAATAACCGAAAAATAATATCGTCAAAAATTATACTTACTAGATTATGAGCCATTTTTAACAACTTTAGAAAATGTTGCGAAGTTTTCGTGTGTAGTACTCTCTTTAATAATTTTAATTTCCGTTTCAATTTTAAAGTGCCACGACATCAGCCAATTCAATCGAGGCCAATTTTATTGAAAATTCTTCCTGCGTTTTGGCCTCTGGCGTTGTTCACAGACGAAAAGACGTTTTGGCGAAAACCAGTTTTTCGGTATCAAGAACTCACAAAACATTGATTCTGACAACAAAAGGTGTACTACATACTGCGTAAGTGTAATGCAAAAAAGTAAAAATGCAGTGACCTTGGCGATAAGTAACAACGTAGGTGGCGTTGCTTCATTGCACCCGGGCTCACACTCAGTCAAGTTGAGTGAAGATGGTGTTCGCCATTTCATGGAAGAAAATAATGTTTCATGAGTTATTATTACTTCCTGGACTTCATAGTATAGTCATAGTAACTTCATAGCATTATTACTGATTGTATGGGTGACCCAAGTGCTGTCTGTTCTCCCGAGTAATTCTGGGCATCCAGTATAATCCCAAATTCCAGTACGAATATTTTACCCAATTTGTTATTTTGTTTATTATCCTTAGTTTCAGTAGTTCAGCTCGTCCGTAGTCATAACCTGACACGTGAAGTACACGTGTCTGCGTTACGTGTTCACTGTTGCTTCTTTTGTGGCAACAATTCCCCGATTTCGTCAAATCCCCCACTCTTGTGTCATCCGATTAAGATGTTATGTTTGAACCTGGCAGATGGTCTGATAGTTGCCGCTTTAAAACACTCCGTGCTTATTCGCATTCAATTTGTTATTTTGTTTATAATTCTTAATATCAGAAGTACAGTCGTAACCTGACACACGCTGTATTCTGAATGACCTCTCAAAGGACACACACACGCAGGAAGCCTTTGGAACCACACGTGCCTGCGCTACGTGCCCACTGTTGCTTCTTTTGTGGCAACAATTCCCCGATTTCTTCAATTTTTTTCATCTTGAGTCTTTTTGTTTGAAACTAGTAGATGTTACGTTTTTCTGCTGTATGATATCTGCCGTTTTAAATCAACAAGAGCAATAACTTCTTCACAGGGAACGTGCTAATGAGATGTATATCAATGAATCATGGACAATTATAAACATTATAGTCCCTACTTTAACCCCGTTACTTGGCTAATACCCGTCACTTACATGACTTTCCTTCTACATAATTTTAAAATAAAGATTCCACCGCAGATTGTAACGAACGTTGGGTTGTTTTCAATATACTAACTACTAAATCATCAACTGTTGTTTATTATCCTACATATTTTGTATGGACTACACTTAGAGTTCCGCTTGGTATCAGATGTGGTCAAAAGGAACCCCTCGGAGTGATATGCACATTCTTTCTTAATATTTAATAATCTTAATCGAATATAAAAGATATCTTGGACATCTGGTGTTGAAATGAGCCTCAAAGACTCTCTTCTTGAATCTTATTCACCAATTATATGAAAACATCAAAGAAAAAAAAAAAGACAGTCTCCAAAATGATTTTCTTCATTTCTTTATAAAAGACTTGTCCGCATAACCGTTAGTTCAACGTATTTCTGCTAGGGTGTGATATTTTATGCACCCTATTTTCAAACCCAATAGCTGTATTTCCGAAATATTATTAGCACGTCTACATGGAATATTTCCACTTTCTCATGTATCGTAAAATAGTTTTTAGTAAGTTATTTCACAAAACTTTTACTTCGTCTTCGTTATGTACTTAATTGACTTTCATACCTAATTATAAACTAGTTTCTCTGACTCGTGTTGAAAATTAGAGTTGAGGAGGTTAATGACATAACTTTAGATTTTCATGAAGTATCTAATATTCGTGTTTAAATGTGTGTTCTTTATATTTAAGTAATATGATTAATTGAAGTTAATGTAAACAAGAGAAATTGCACATGGTAGAAACAATGCTAATTCGCATTCAATATTTTTACTAATTCGATTGAATCAATTGCCAAGAATCCATCCACACATGTGCTTAATAGTCATGGGGTCCCATTGAAGATTCATTATTGGTTTGGTTGCACGCACTTTTTTTTTATTTAGCCAACTAAGATCCCATTAAGTGTAAGGGCCTCCTGCCTTTTTGCAGGGAATGCTGAATGAAGTGATGGGGTGATGATGGGTGTGAAAGGAGGAACACAAATACAACCATGCGTGTAGCGGGCCTCGAAAACACGATATTTTGCCCCGAGATTGCCTAGGCACTACTGCCTTTGCGATCTCGCTCACGCAAATCAGCGCTTCTGAGTCTACGTCCCTGCAATTTGTAAGAAAGGAATAGCTTGTTCACCTTTTCCCCGACAGGCCGGAAGTAAATGCCAAAACTATGAACACATAGTTTTTCTTATACATATAGTTTTATTTACATTTCCAAGTCAATTTCGAAGAGAGAGGTGTGACTAACTAGGGGAAACTATTAAACATAAACCGTTTGGACTTCAATATTAATAAGATACATTTTGAAGCAAATAAACAGTTTCCACGTACCCCAATTAACCCTACATATTTCTAAAACGTCATGAATACGTCAAAAATATCATATTTATTTTTATTCAATGTTTCACTAACATAATAAAGACATGCAAATTGAATTCTTTGAAAAACCAATTTAAATCTGACCCACCGCATGTCAGAAGAGGTGGAACGAGAATTACCAACTGCAAGGGCCAGTCAGCATTGAGTTGAACGAAAAAAAACCACTTCGCGAAGCGAACAACGCATGCATAAGACTGACGAGCGGCGCTGAGGAGCAAATTAATTGTGCCTTTGATGGTTTGTCGTGACATAGGGGCGGCCTGGCGAAGAGCAACGCAGCGGCGCGGCCTTTCATTCGCCAGCCCTCCTAGCCTGAGGGGCCGGGTGGGGGGCGGGGCTGAAAGCAAGTGGAATGATTGCTAGTGATGCCGGTCGCGCCGCCTGCTGCGGTCATTAGTCCCGTAAGTGTAGGGCACCTTTTCCCTCGGGAGCTGGCTGTGGTCGTTCCCTGATGAATGGCGTGATCTGGGGTCGACTAGAGGGGTTTTTCTCAACTAGGTATCTCCTACCAGCCGGGCACCGCCCCAGCTGTGACAAGCTCTAAGCTCCCGAACGGTCTCCCGGCAAGTGTGGTAGTGAAGAGCATGTAGGAGTAAGGGTGTGTAAGAGTAAGAGTAAGGGTTCGTGGCCCGTTTGGCTTACTGCTCCGGCATTCACCTGGTGTTGATTGGAGAAACCTTGGCAAACTACCGATCAGTGCTCAGCCGTCCACTAGAATTCCCCTCCAGACAACAGCCTGAATTCGACCTAGCTAAGTAGGTAGCGTCTGAAGTCCTACCACCATCGGGACGCGAATTAATTACATACGTAAAAAGTGAAGGTCAATAATACATATGAAATAAGACTAATAGCTGACAAAAATAAACAATACCGGCTATAATCAAAGGTAGTTTCTATTTAGTTGAACTTTTATTCATTTATTCCCAATTAAAACAGTTATTTTTGATAATCCAATAAACTGACCAATACTAACTATTCTGTATTGAACTGTTATAACCGCCACGTTAAAGCAAATGCGAAACAACCTGGAGTAAAGCTGCGGTTCGTAATGGTAGGGGACCGCGGAGCGTTGGTACTCGCCGCAGGGCGCGCGTCCAGGTCATCGGGGTCAGACGGCGCAGCGCGCTGGGCAGCAACTACCGTCGGGGCGGGCAAAATTTCCCAGTTGGAGGTTTCGTATGTCGCTTCTAACGCAATAACTTGCAAATCCTCCAAGTCCCTCTGCACACGGAACGAATGTATTTTTGTTGGTTCCTCGTCAATCCAACCGTTTGGACACCAACCACGCCCTTGTTGGTTCAAGATATATTTAATTTATCTGGTTTTCTAAGTTTTGAGCTACTCTACAGAAACATTAATATGCCTAATTTGGATATAGCATCAGAGAACTTATTTCAAGTGAATTTATCTTTTCTGGAGCTGTACTTGAATTGGGTTCAAAATAACGTATATTCTCAATCTTGAAAATTGTAAGAAAATATGAACGAAGATAAAAAAGAGAGATAATAACTATAGTTTCATGGTTTCACACTGCTCTCATTTATTTTTGGACACATGGCTGAATAGATCTTGAATCTAGCAGTTATATGCCCCACGTTAATAACATAAAGAAAGCGGGCAGAATGTTGAAGAATATCCGGATTTTACACATTCTGCAAATATTTGAACGCAAAATCCTAACTCAACGAGACGCGGTGGCGACAGTGTAGCAAGAAGCAACGAAGATCCTTCGACATCAACACAAGATGTTCCGGTTATTCAACCAGCATATCGGTGGCATTGTGCGGCCCGAAAAGGTCGCGAGGCGAAATGAATTTTTGCCCGAGTGTGCGAGAGGCAGGCCCTCCCATCGCGTCCGGGAGATCCCCGGGTTCGATGCCCGGCGGTGCCCGCGCGCATCTCTTCCCCCTCCAGGCCCCTGGCTATTGTGCGGCGCGGCGTACACAC
>BOPP01000008.1:5506584-5525733 GCA_017312745.1 Gryllus bimaculatus | reverse complement strand
AGCCGCGCCTTTTGCTCCGCAGGGAACTCGGCAAAACACCGCGCTATTTACTACTCGACCCCTTTCGCCTTGGATGAAGTACAGTGTTGTCAGTGAGTAACACAGTGCCCTTTACTTGTTTAGTCGTCGACAGCGGTGGGATCTTTTTGTATCGGATAATCTGAAAGCATACAATTTAGTTTGAAAGCATTTGGATGTGGATGACGTACATTGTTATTAGAAGCTAAAGTGTTTAAGATCTCTGATTGATTATTCGCTGAAAGTAATGGCCTGCAGCAAATGATCTAAAATACATGCATTTAATACGGCGGCTTTGGGCCTTATGAAGTACTATTATATGAAGTCAACAGTCCATTGCCATCATCACGCTCAGTCTTTTATTGGTTCGTTTACTGATACAGAAAACACGTAACATATCATACGACTTTCCTTAACTTATGGTCAAGTTGTACGGTTAATTTCCAGCAGGTGCTACGCGCATCACTAGTGATACACACGAAAATCTAGCTAAGAAAATACGCCTACATTTCCACAATTAGTACCCCGCAAAGTATCGGGCCTAGTATAATGCTGTAATGCACACAGTTCAAGCTCCTGGCCTGTGAAGATAGTACAAACAGTGGAAAGCTACTTTCACTTTTGAAACAACGATTTACAGATGTGCAATTATCGTTTGTTTTCGTTTAGAGTAATATAGAATACTAGTGGCTTACAGAGGCATGCTGATGAACAAAACCATGCCAAATGGTTTTCCGAAAAGGAGCACGCACACTGCTCAAAAATAACAAATAAAATATCCTCGTAAAACACTGCAACAAATTTAAAAAATTTACAAATAACATCATCAGAAATACTGCAATAACATATAGTATTTATACAGTACAAGAGACCAAGTAGTACAGAAGACCAATACAGTACAGTCGATTAAGAATATAAGCATATATTTAATGGCAAGAGGCCTCTTCCTTGGAGTCGTGCTGTCGAGTGACATCAGCTACGTCGTCAGCAGAGACATAATGAGTATGAGAATATAGTGGGTATGCGTTGTATGAGAATAGTTGGAATAAAACAATAACATATTTTTATAATATCAGTCAAAACCTTATATCACCGAAACCCATTGATTTTTATTTTATGCGAGTACCTGGGTATCTAATGAAGCCATAGATCACTCTCAGAAGGCCGAAGGCTGCATAGTTTTCTTTTCCAATTTGTGAGTGCTTTAGAAATTAATAATAATAATGTAATTTTATATAATAATTATATTATTTATATAATAACATTGTATATTTTTGAAGTGTTTTCCGCCAATTTCTATTCACTTCGTATTTCCCTGGTTGATCACGTGCCTGCCACCGAATGGGTTTTATATTTATTAATAATTATGCAATTAAGTTGGAGACTTGGTGGCAGAATACACTAACTTAACATTACAGAACTACTTAACAACTTTACAAAATCTACAAACTTTACAAATTAACGTGAACATTTTACCGTGCAACCTTTCATAGCACTCCACTCCACTTCATAGCACACCACACTTCACTTCACTTAATAATAGAAATAATAATAATAATAATAATAATAATAATAATAATACTTAATTACTTAGATGACAGAGTGACTTACACTGAATAATACTAAATACTAAATATATTTATAACACACAAATCAACATTCAGAAAACTAATTTATTTTTAAATTTGCTTAGGCTTTGAGGACAGGGATCGAAGATTATCACAGGCAAACCGTTCCAGTCTCTAATAGTTCGATTCGCGAATGAATATTTTCCAACGTCCGTTTTCTGAATTCTTGTCTGAATTGTGTCCATGTGATCCGCTCTGCTGAAATACGTAGGGTTCCCTAAACGACTTTGAATGACTTCCCACGCTTGAAGGCCTGTTTCATTCATTAAAACTATTGTGTAGTTAACATTGTGTTATAGTCTGATTGCATAATTTTAACAGATTTACATATAATTATCGGTAATTAATGGCAATAATTTATTTCATTAAGCATTAACGGCATTACTAATTCATCTATTCTTGAACTAAGTCAAGTAAAATGTAGTTGTTAAGCTACGATATTTGAGGGCTCGTTATCGCTTGCCAGTGTAAAATAAAACTACCATCATCACCAAATAAAACTACCATCATCTCTTCGCAAGCATGGAACCAAGAAATATTTTTAAGACTCTTTTACATAGAAGCAAGTGACATTTATTTCACAATTACAACAACTAGCACTTTACAGATATTTGTTTTCTGTTCAGTTACATCCGTTATTAACATATTCAAAGCGAGAAATACAAATTCATTGCCCGTTCCAATCGTTTTATTTAATATACCTGACACTGTCAGTTATTTCCAGTCTTAACCACGCGAGAGAAATTAAAGCAGCGACGGCGAGAAATGAAAGCACGAGGCCGCGTGCAGCTGCTTTGAAGTCAATTAGAGGGTCCGGCCGGCGGCGCGCACGGGACCACGCGGCCAGCATGGCCCCGCGCGCAGCGAAGCCAGTTAGCGCCCGGGACACTTCGTTGCTGTCTTAACAGGGCCGCCCGTGCCATTAGCGATTCTGTCGTAGGATGACATCACAGGAACAACGTCTTTAGTGCACGTGGGCACTGCGTTACACCTTGCTTCACAACCCGCTAAATGGACGGAAGTAGGTAGTAGGCTACATCTCATTTTGTAGCAGTATACGTGTCTCTTCCAATCCGATAACCATGCGTGCACTGACCTTCTCTTAGCCATCTTTTTAACCTTGTTTCTACAGACCTCCCTGCCATGTACAGAACAGACTTTTCTTGTTCTCTTCAAAGCTGGTTATCGGATCTCTGAAAATTGCACCGGACTTCCAAAAATCGTATCATCATAGTGTGGAACATCATAGTAACTCAATGTGTGAGCACTGAACAATGTGAATAACTATTCCATTCAAACTATTTTCTTTCGTTACACATTTATATTCTTCCCTATATTTTTTTTTTGCTCCCGAATAGGCCAACTTCGATCACACGTGCATGCATTCTGCATTTACCGGGGCTCAGTAACAATATCTCGGTGGCAGTTGCGTGTTATTTTATCATGAGATCAGCATTTTAGCTAGATCCGATTTTTATCCCCCAGGGTTGTTTGCCCTGGCGATTGGAAGATTAAATGATGATGATGATGATGCTAATGAGAGGTGAAAGGACAACACACACACATACAGTCGTACACAAACACACCCATGCCCGAGGCAGGAGTCAAACATGCGATCTTCTGGTCTGAGACAGCTACGGCCCTACTGACTCAACGATCTCGGCCATCTGATCGTTTTTCCCATCTTTTATTGTACACGTTTCACTCTAATTATCAAATTCATTCCACAGTTCGACATTAGGATTCCAATTTTCATTCTAGTGGTTTAAAAATCAGGATGAATTAATTTGTAAAAGTTGCGTACAGACCGTTTAAGGTTTTAGCTATTTTGACGGATTGGTTTTGGATTTTGGACTATTCTCAACTACTTCAAAATTTTCCATGGCATTCAGAATCAATCATCAATTTTTTCAGCTTTTGCGGGACTTGCGGGAAAACGGATTATAGAGTCGTATATGTTCACAAATATAAAGGGGAAGTATAGAATAACCTGAGAAGATTAAAAAAGAAGCAAACCGAAACAACCAAACTGAAGATGGAAATAGCAATGCTTTCAACTGATACTAATCCCTTATTAATCGGAAGGAGTGCCCAGATTTATTTACTGAATATGCTATTAAACTGTTTTTAAGCACCTCATTGACCGACCGATAAATTATTATATTTTCATAGAATCGATTCATTACCCCGAAAACATCGAGAATGACACCGCGAACGAAATAGCGACTTATCACATCATACTGGAGAGTCCATGCAGTTGACGCATCTCTATGCGTGACCAAAGGGATGACGAGTCTTCAGCCTTTTGCCTCCGCGATTAACTTACAACAAACTTGGGTCTCCACATTTGCCTAGAGCACTCCTTTTACGCTAAAATACTCTGTAAAAAATATTACTATAACTACGGTTCTCGGGTCAATAACTTGTATATCTCTTGTAAATGGTTTATCTCCAGAGATCGTTCACACTCAAATAAATATTCATATCTCATGGATATTACCATACTGTCTTTCTTTCGTTCTCTTTCTTTCAGTCTTTCAGTCTTTCAGTCTTTCAGTCTTTCAGTCTTTCTGTCTTTCTGTCTTTCTGTCTTTCTGTCTTTCTGTCTTTCTGTCTTTCTGTCTTTCTGTCTCTCTGTCTCTCTGTCTCTCTGTCTCTCTGTCTCTACTGTCTTCTCTGTCTTCTCTGTCTCTCTGGTCTCTCTGGTCTTCTGTCTTTCTGTCTTCTCTTTCTGTCTTTTGTCTTTCTGTCCTTTCTGTCTTTCTGTCTTTTCTGTCTTTCTGTTCTTTCTGTCTTTTCTGTCTTTCTGTCTTTCTGTCTTTTGTCTCGTCTTTCTGTCTTTCTGTCCTTTCTGCCTTTCTGCCTTTCTGCCTTTCTGCCTTTCTGCCTTTCTGCCTTTCTGCCTTTCTGCCTTTCTGCCTTTCTGCCTTTCTGCCTTTCTGCCTTTCTGCCTTTCTGCCTTTCTGCCTTTCTGCCTTTCTGCCTTTCTGTATTTCCGTCTTTCTCTCTTTCTTTGTGCACAATATTGTGTTCTTGAAGAAATGCCAAAGCTGTAACTTTGCGTAAACAAACTTCACATGAAAGTTCGAAATTCCCTTCGATCGCAGTTTCTTATTTGTCATTTCCCGCTTTGATTTCGCGATCACGCAGCAATGGGAATCGTTTTGTGCGTGGAGTACCTTACCGATTGATGCATAGGCTTAAATCTCTGTACTATTAAGATCTGCATATGTTCTGTTCATTGAATTTCAACATATTCGGCCAATCGTGCAAGAAGCGAAGTTTGCTTCGCCGTCCAACAGGGAAGTCTGTTCCTGCCCGCGTCTCTGGGTGAACGCCCTCCACCGCCGGCTAATAAGAGCGCTCTCCCAATAACGCGCGGCCCTTACCAGGCCTCCTCATAAGCGCGCGCGGGCATTTCGCCGCCGCAGATTTCTTCGCTAATGACGCCCTCGGCGCCGACCGCAGCGCGCGGACGCGGACGCCGGCGCCGCCGAGGGCGGAAGCTCGAACCCCGAGCCTCCCCGCTCCTCGCCCCCCCCCCCGGTGCGTCCGGTGACCTCGCGCAGACGCCGGCGCTGCGCTCGCGAGTGGTTCGCAAAGCGGCGCTGGAACCGCAGAACAAGGAGCGGATTTGTTCGGAGTCGCTGCTGCTTTCCTTGCCTGGCCCTCGCACTACTGACTATTTGCATGTCGTATGATTAGAATCGTAGTTTGACACGTACTAAACAATGTTATTGAGTGCAAGGGTTTTATGAAAGTGTATATATCGCCCGTGCAGCTAGAGAGACGCATTTCCAAAATAGGTATTTTGCGAAGCAACGATTTTATTGTAGTTGCTGCCATTTACTTCGTGCCGCCCTATGATACACTGGTAGAATTATATATCTGATTTCGTGTGAAATAACTTTATGGCATTTTTACTAGTATAAATGCACTATTTTCTTAAATACTATATCTTTACTCAACCCAAACGACTTGTTTTCAGATGTCTCGCCGTTCTCATGAACCGACCGGATCATTTTTAGTATTATATGCCAAGCTTGACGCTTCAATGACATAATTAAAGCACAATTGAACATACTTTCTGGCGACGTAAAATTCACTCTCATCAAACTCTCAGGAGCCGTCGGCGCGAGTCCTCTAATTTTAAAGGCTCTATTAATGAGATTTGTAAAGTCTCAAGTCTTCTATTTCTGCTTAGAGTAATGTCCCTTCTTGTAACAAAGCTGGAACAAAAGGAACCCACTGACCCTCAAACCCTTTGCAGAAACGCAAAAGAAATACATTTAAAATCTAGTACAATCGTTTAAATTCAAAGCAATTAGGGAAATTGTTTAGTTTCCCAAGCAAGCCCAAAGACAATTGCCAAAAATTCTGAAAGAAGTCACATTATACCAGAATGAGTATTCTGAACAATTTATCATTTCCTTTCCATATTTCGTATTCTATCAACGTGTTTTTTGTTGCTTTTTGTTGTTGTTGGTTTTTTTAACGTGTGTTGGTAGCTCATGTTGATAGGCTATCTTATCCTTTTTATTAACAAGGTTTTACGTCCTTATTTATTTGATAAGTATCTATGTCCCACAATTTTTCGCGTATAATTATTTCCAGAAATTCAAACCCGCGAGTAAGAGTACGGGTGTTCCGCCGAGCTGCCCGACTGAGTGTCGACGCGGCTATCACGATTGCGGGATGGGGTGGGGTGGGTGGAGCGGTGGAGGGAGAATGGGCATCGCTTGCCCTTCCTGCTGCCCCACACGCGCGGCGCGATGGCGCGTTGCACTTATCGGCAATTTCCCGCTCGTTAGCCCCGCGGCCGACGGGCACCGCGCGCGACCTCGCTCGGCGCTCGCGCTCCCCCAGCGCAAGCGACCCCCGCAGCCCCCGCCCCCTCCGCACTCGCCCCGCGCGGCCCACTGCCCACAGCCTCTCTACACTTGCACTTCACTTATCAAGATCCTTTTAATTAACAGAAACTTGACTGGTGGTATAGCATGGGCGGAGGGAGCGGGGAGGGGCGGGGGGGCAGGGGAGGGTGCGGCTGCAGGGAAGGCAGGGCCACGAGGGTGGCGTGGGCAGCGGGCCCCGAGCAGCGAGCTCCGGAGTGGCGGGGGCCATGAGGGTGGCGTGGGCGACGTGGGCGACCACAGCAGTGGGGGTGGGAGGATGACGGGGAACGCCCGGGGCAGTGGGGCGGCGTAGTCGGAGGGGGCGGCGGGGGCGGAAGGGGCGGCGCTGGAGGCGCGAGCGGCGAGGCGACGGCGTTGCTGAAGACTATGGTGGTGGCAGTGGAGTTGCGACAGGGTTGGAAGTCGTTGCGGAGCAGCATCAGGGAAGGAGTGAACGAGAACGTACAACGAGCAAATGGGGCGGTTCCTGATACCTTCATTTGTTAGCTTTTCAAGCATGGTGGCAGCAATGTGGAAGGATTAGGATTTGCCTTTGCAGTTTATCGTATCGGACGCTGTTTGCTCTCTCAAAATGATAAAGAAGCAATACAGATATTTTCAAATGTCGTTATTATCTAAGAGGAAACACAAGCTTCCGAACTGTTTAGAAAAGCAAAATAGAGCGCAAGATCCGAACGATTGCATTCTAAGTCTCTCACGTAGCACCACTTTCCATTGACGAGGAGCCCCGTGAGAACAGTGCTCGCGAGAAAGGCAGCTTATATTCATCGTGTTTTTGTCTTGGTGACGTAGCGAAGTGTCAGTAGCAATATCATGACTTCGAAATTTGAATGATGCCAAAGCTTCTACCAAATCTTCTGCATCCTGGAATTTCGTTTATCTTTTTACACATTAGTTTTCGCAGGGCGTAGTTGCAAGTGTGTTAATTATTCTTTGTAAATCAGAAAGTCTCAGGTCAGTAATGATCAGTAAAATCTGGTCAGTAATGGAACACCAGCTAAGACCCTGAATCTGACGACGTCGGTTCGTGGATACGAATTCTAGAAACTCGCTAGTCAAAATCTACTTGTAGCGAAAGTTAGCGGGAGTACTCCCACTCAAAGAAAATGAATTTATTTTTATGATTTTTTCTCATAAGAATGTGCTATTACGAAACGTGCTGAAGACATACGGCCGACATTGTAAATAAGAGACTTGGTTGATTACCAACCATGCTTGACGCCTCACCTTACACTCCACGCGCCCTTTATTTACTGTCCATCGGACTGTCGTCGTTAATTACTATAATGGTCGCCGACCATTACGTGTCCCTTTTCATTCATCTGATTGGTTGCGTTATGTCAATATAATAGTCCAGAGTTCGTGGAAAGCTTAACGTCGCTGGCCACGCGCCCTCCGGAGGCGCTCGCCGAGGGCTACGCGCTGGTGGCGCCGATGGAAAAGGCGTGTTCGCGCCTGCGCACTTCCGTGTTGGTAATGGCCAAGCAATTTCGCCAGGTACTTGTTCCATCTGGAAGAAACGGTTATGCTTTCTTACGGGGCTCAAGAAAAAAGCTGTTCGCGTGTTACTCTGTAACAGGTTCCCAAGTGTGTGGGAGCTCTTGCTTTTAGGTTAGAGTTTGATGACGAAATTATCTGTTTATCATTTTCTGAGCGCATTATAATCAATAATAATTTCACTTTTTAATTAATGTATTATCAGATTGCAAATTGTACTCTTGGATGGATTGTACACTTGATTGGACTAAGTCTGTGTGAATCCAATAAAATAGTAAAGCGCGTGTTGAAAATAAATTAATGATTTCAATATAAATAGACGTGTTAACAATAGTTTTGTCAATGACATTTGGTTGTAACCATTATAAAACTTTGTGGGCTGATTTGTTAAGTCATCTACGTTGAATGTTTAACAGTCAAATTAGATCATCAATATTCCTTTGTATGTTGTGTCAGTAACGTAATTCAGCAATCCACACATTTATCAAGATCTCATATTTTCGATCAAGACAAAAATGGGTTCATTGAAATTCTTAAGAAAGTGTTATACACTATTAATATGTTATTAACAGTTTCTGGTGAAAATATCTGGCTAAATCTCAATTATGAAATGCGCTTCGGTGACAAGTGATTGAATCAATAGATAGAAGCACACGACCAAACGCTTTTGAAAGTAATAAATAATGATAAAACATGAAATGTTTGAACTGACACACTGTCTCTTATCATTCTAGAATCATTAACACGTTTACAGTGACACTGATTAATGAACTATTTTTTCCGGTGATCGGTACGTAATATCATGTATAAGTAGTTAGGTGGAACTATTATGAATGCAAACAGGGAGTTTGCAAATAATGCCCTAGTTGTCACTACTACGTCTGTTAACCTTGTCACGTCACGTCCCAAGGGTGAATCATTGCGCGAACTTTTAAACAGGCTCTCCCGTGCTACTTCTAAAATTAAAAAGGAATGCCGAGTTTCATTTCAAGCAAAATTATTGCGGAATTTAGAGGTTTTTCGAGTTCTGAGTTATGACTTACAATTCAGCGACAACTCTCTACTATCTTTTCTTTCTGATTCTTTCACAAGTGTTTGCTCGTGTGTAGCAAATTATTTTATGCTAAAGATAAAACAAAGGAAACGTCATCGCGTCTTGTGTAAGCACAAAATGCACGACCCGACAACACGTATTTCCGTTTCGTGCACACCCTCAAATCCACTCTTCATGGTTGGTGATTGGGAATGCGAACCGTTTGAATAACCATAATTTTGGAACTCAGTACTCTGTTGTTGTTCTTCTCCTTCTCCTTCAAGCATTGACCGTAAATGCGTAGCACACGCGTTGGTCCTTCCGTCTTGTTTTTGATCGTCCAAGAGACCGGTTTTTGGGCGGTATGGCGCACTCCTGTGGGGCGGTATAATTTGGAGTTCTGGAATTTTACATTCTTTATACATAGTTTACCCATGCGTTCTTATATTCTTTTATTTTTTCATTTGGCTATCTTTATGTTTAAAATAGGAATTTTCAATTCGAAATGCATTAAAATTGATAAAATCGCATAGAATACTGATATTTTTATTTAGTTCTCCATTTGGTCCAATAAGATCTTAAACTGGCTGATTTCAAATTCGAGCATTCCGGTCTCTTCCAATTAGTATGTAATCAGTTTTGTTAGTTGAGTCTAGAACGTTTTGTAAGTTTTTGTAGAACATTTCAGTTTGGTTATGATATTTTTTATTTCTTTGAATGATATTAACTTAATTCCTGGATGTGGTCCGTACGTAGGGGTACTGGATTCATTATTGATTACTTGTTGAGATGGATGGTATTGCGGAATGGTTGTGGTAAATGTGGACGAAAAAAAAATGGCGAAATTTTCTGCCTTTTGAAAGGGAGTATACGCTACTGTTGCTGCTTTAATTGGAGGAATTATGATTTTTTCCTGAGCATCTTTTTTGTGAATTGCCAAATTGTGTTGTTTTCTGCATTGAGAGACTGAATTAGTTCAAGAAATTGATTATTTTTATGATTCCTTAATGCTTTTTTTAGGATATTTCTGAGAATATTTAGTTCATGTTTGACGCTATTACTTTTTGAGGGGGCCAACAATCTTTTGGTTTTATATTTAATTTTTATAATTTTCATGATTTCTGGAGGAAGGTTGATGTAATTTGTTTTATTCCAAGCAAATGCTTCATAGAGTTTAGAAATGATACTAATTTGTCAATCTCCATAGGGGTGTGTAGAATTTTAATTTTGTGGATTAATGAATTTAATTCTGTTTGAAACTTGGGGCAATTGATCTTACAAGTTTTTGTTTTGGGAAATGGAGCAAGAGGGGGTGAAATTTGTTGGGAGGCTATTAGTTCGGGGATGTGATATGAATCTAATTCGAATATTGTGGAAGCACTAACTATTATGAGCACTGACCTCAGTAGCGCCGCTTGTCGTTAGTTTGTGAATTTCCGGAATTGGAATTTCCTGGACTCCCGTGTGGGGTGAATGTTGATTGAGAATAGCGTATTAAAAACCAATGTTGCCTTGTTATGTAGCACCCTTTTCATGTTCGCCATGGGATGGCGGCAATTAGATCATTATAAATTTCTTGAATATGAGTAGGGAATTCCTTTCATTTACACTGAAAATGTTTTTGTTAGAGGGTTCCTAAAGGAATGAAATGGTATCTTTTTTGTTTCCAGATTTTTTTTTTTGAAGTTTTGGTAATCTTCAATTTCCGTTAGATTTATTTTCACTCCATTGCTTTCTAATCGGGTTTTGAAGTCACCTTGGGCAGTTTCTTTGATGTCTTGTAAGATTAAAGGAAAGTTTTCTGCATCGTGCACTATAATTGGAGGAATTTTCGGTGCTTTAGGCTACTTATTTGCTTTTGAATTTACTACATTGTGGTCTTCACTCACTACATTGTCTAGTACTGCACATCTTGAATGGGTTGGAACATTATGTACATACCCAATAGTTTCAAAATCAGTCTTTTTTATTTTACTCTCGTTCAATGATTTATTAGCTTAATTACCAGTATTTGAACTTAATTCTACGCAATCCTCGTTCCCTTACCGGGCCCCGTACCTGATCGGTTCTGGAATTGCTTTTTAACTTTCCGTGGAACCTACTTTATCCACGCCTTCACGGTCCGTTCTTGCTGTTGGGTGCTCATATCTTCTTGAACTGGTTGTTGATGTGCTGCATATAGAATTGCTGCTGGAAGTTGACCATTCTGTGTTCACACTAGTTGCGGGAGTTGCACTAGAACAAAATGGCGCTGAAACTCGGAGCACTGTTTTGCATTAAACGGCCACTTGAACACTGATAACTTAATAACGTTTCACTAGGCTCACTATTTGGAGAATTAAGTAGTTTTATACAACTAACAATTAGCTTCTGGTAATACAACTGAACTCGCAGTTCTGTATCGCTCGCTAGAATGCGCTGCTCGATGAGAATTGCTCGAGAGCACTCCAACGAGTGATATGTAGTGTCGAGCTCCACTGGATCAGTGGTAATTTTTTATTTATTCAATACCACTTGCCAAACTTAACCTCATTATAAACCTTATTTAACGATTCGAAATGCATTTCCAAATTGGAATGACGAGATTCAACCTTTATTGTTCGCGATTTGCATAAATCAACTTTGAGTCTGCGTCAATGAATAATTCCAATGCATTTTTCAGTCAAAATAAATCTTGTGAACACATGACGCTTCTTCCCGGATAATCATATACCTTTAGCCATTGCCCTGTAGGTAATGCCGGCATTAGCCAGGTGATTCTGAAAATAATTCGTACATTTACACAGATATATACAAATCGTTTAGCTATTGGGAGAATTAACCATATTGCAGTTTATTTAATGTTTATGTCTTTAGAGATTAGGTTCAGGTGGGGCGAGAAAAGGGGGAGGTGAGAGCAGGACAAGCTACCGCCGCTGAGCCGTTACGCTGCGGGTGCTTCGGCAAACGCGATTACCCACATTATGTAAGGCACAGCGCACCGCCCCCAGCATTGTTCTCGGCGCGAGCGTGGACTTTTGCATAACGGAAGGCGGAAGACGCTACTTTGCGTACCCGATCGCTGCCCACGTGCCTAGCAATTGTTTTGGTATTCTCGTGTAACCCGAGAGAGAGTTATGAACTAATTCACTTGTGGGCACGCGCAGCCTTGAAGAAGAGGCGCGCCAATCACATTTCTGGGAGTCACCTGTCTAAGCTTCTGTTGTTGTTGTTGTTTTATTTTCACGTGCCTTATTTTACTAGAAAATATATAACACATAATACAGGGAAAATTAAACTGTAACGTCAATTACACAATTAAGAAATACGTTTTATAATGAACCAATTACATGTCGACCAGATAGTTTGGAAACTCTATTCCTCTAATGTCAAATAATTCCCCATATTGTCAGGTTAAAGAGGGGGAAATCGATGAATTGAACTTATTTCCGAAAATAAAAGGTTATACTTGGAAGGGTTATGGGCCCCTTTCAATATGTTTAGGGGTGCCAAAGAACATCTCCCCCCCCTCCAGTGTTATGTCTGAGGATTTCACTTAAAGCTGAGTTTTCGTGATCCACTGAGTTCAAGAAAAAGCCTTCGCGAGCATTTTTTTAGTGAATTGACACTCTCGTGTCTGAGAGAAAGTGGTTTCTCGAAAATAACGTAGTATGTATTTTATTTTTATTATCATACAAAAGTACAGCTATCAAAAAGATTCTACTGCACGAAAGAAAACAATCAATAGGAGTTTCTGCTTGCTGGTATTCCGCGAAATGGTGAAAGGCAGTGCACAATACGTTTTGATATTGAAAAAATCTACCTAGAGGGAATAAGAACTAACTGAACGAAGAGAAAACTCGTGTCTTTGATTGCAAGACGTGTGGAGTCTTTGTCGCTCAACGGTCTCAAAGAAGGACTTCGCACGAGTTCAGGACGAAAGAGGAACAACTGGGGCAGTTAGTATATTGAACATTTTAAATTATGCGCACTTTTAATTACGGCTGCTTTCTTTCTCACTAACAATGTTAACAATGGTAACAAATGTTCAGCCACAAAGTAATTTTGCGTAAAATAAGTTCGAAATTATACGTTTTTCAGACTCTAGGTTGTTTGGGGTAAAGGGTGAAGGTCGGGCTTTTGTCGACAACTCGGTAATGTATGTTGAAGCATCATGTTCAGGTATGTCCTGTCGTTGCGGGATCGTAATGGTCTCTTTCGGGTTTCTCGAGAGTCGACACTTTCTCGTTGGATGCGATAAGCGGTAATTGACGCTGAGTGCAGTCATTGTGGCCGTTATCAGGAGCATTCACTGAGCATTCAAAACTCAAGCATTTTGGAGCTAATGAAGGATCTGGAAAAAGCCGTCCAGACCTCTTCCCTGCTGTCTACTGCCAAGATCAGACAGACCTAATATCCGCGTACTCGTAGCATTATAATCTTTAGTCTGTAGAGAACGGACTTGAAGATTGGCTCGTAAGATATAAGTACAAACAGGAAGGGGAATAAACAATAGCGTGGGATCTGAAATCCAATTGATTAAGTTTTTTCTTAAGATAACAAGAGAAACATTAAGTCATGAAGAATCGGAGCAAGCGGTCTCTAATATTCTCAATTATGCAATCGCATTGTTCGGTCCATACTAACAATTTCAGTACGCAAAAAAACATCTTCAGAATTGTCATTTTTTGTTACGTGAAGAAATATTTTTGTACATAGTACAATTTTACTACTAAAACTTTCATAAAGATAGTTCATATTAAAACCGCTGTCCAAAATTGCCAATTTTGGAAATGAGTCACTTTTCTTGTGTACCGACGATATGATGTTGAAATTATACCATCGTCAACACTGAAATCATCTAAATGTGCTGAAGGAAATATTGAAAATAGTTCAACGAAGGTAGCGAATTCTACTTATGCAAAATAACATATTTTCTACAGAATACACCATTTTGGAATATCAGTCGTTTCAACATCGAAGAGCAGATCCTGCCCTAACTGTGTAGATCTGAGGTATCACAAACAAATTTAGAAACCAAAACAGAGCACGAAAGCTTGAAAATTTTCCCCCAATCATCTGCTTTTTAAATTTTTTTAGTAAAGACAAGTTTTCCAATTCTTGCATCCAACCAATTTTAACTAAGGTCTCAAAAGTAGGATAATAAATGCTATCACATCATAATTATCAATATTTTTTAAATCACATTTAAATGAGGCACGTGCAAAAAAGCAAAGCAGACAAATCCAAGACACACTATAAGTTCTCTTTTTTTTTGGCAACATTCGTGCCTAATTTGAATATGGAAAATTTCAGAGCCTTAAAATATGTTTTCGAGTGGAGTTCCTCGTGCCGTCCAAAACGAGATCTTTTCGGATTCGGAAGAAAGACGAGTGCTGACCTGGAGAAATTATCGCTTGGAAACGCAATTCTCCTTATTTCCATCACAATTTTTTATGTGAACATGCGTGCATTGCTCACGAATGGTGTGACAAATCGCTCCCTCTCTGCAGTGAACTCGGGACGTTTGCTTCGGCCCGCGACCTCGGCACAGCGGACCCTTGCGGCCGCGCCAGGAAGAGCCTCGTTAGGGCCCGTGCCCTCACGCCTGGCCCGTCACGTGGATCGATCCCGGGCCCTCTGACGGCCCGTTCCCCTTCCTAGAGGCCCTCCCGCTCGCCCAGTCGCACGCAGATCGTTCGCGAACCCCTCAGTCGCCCTGCCGCCTCGCAGGCAGTCGAACCTCCCTGCTTGCGTCTGTGTCCGCCCTGCACATGCCCTGGCCTTGGCCACCAATCAGCCTGCTGCCCTGGTGGCCGCCCTCGTGGCCTGCCTCTTGCCGCTCCCTCCTGCCAGCGCCCTCGCTGCAGTCCGCAATGATTGCCGTGTCGTCACTGCGCCCCGTTCTGAAATCCCCTCTCCTGCTCCGCCCCGCCCCGCCCTCCGCTGAGCCGCCTTGACCACGACCGCGACCGTAGTGTTTTCGCAAGCAGCGTTGCGCGGCCGTAGTACGGAAGGTAAGCTGTTTCTGCTAGTCATTGCAAGCAGAAGTCGCCGTGTGCAGGCTTCTGGATTTCGTTTCTCTTTGTAATTTCTTAGCGTTCATCAGTTCATTAACCACTCCATGGCGTGATTTTCATCGAGGTAGGAACACGGAATCCAGAAATTAAAACTAAAACATGCTGTAGCGAAATAGACAGGCATATTGTCGTCTGAATGAAAATAAATTACATTTTTATAGTGGATTATACGTAGACTCGAAGTAACAATGCTTGAACTAAAAAGAATCAAAATTAAATAAATTTGCTGTCCATACAAACTTAAGTGCGCCATGCTTTATTCAGACCAACCCTGTTTATTCGGGAATTGGTAACAGCATATATTCTGTCAAATTTTAAAGCATTTTTTAAAATTTACTTGCAAGGTGAATCTATGATTGGAAATAATGTATCTGAGGTTTATGCGCATTAGTGTTTCGTTAACGATTAAAATATATATTTCTGATTCATTTACCGACAACCTTGTGTACTTGACATTATTAAGGTTTTTTCTCTCCACTAAGTTTAATGGTTTCTTCGAATTCAAGATTTGTCTGTGATATTTGTAAAATTACAGGTTTTATTAAGTAAGGGAATGCGCATTTCAAAATATTCAAAATAAACAAATTTTCATCGTTGTTTTAAATTAGTTTTAAGGGAACAAACTTCTGTTAGAATAATTCACTGAATAATCCAATTGTTTAGATGAGATGTTTCAAATTATTTTCTTTCTTAAAAAGAATAAGAGTTTCAATGTTCGTCTCTACAATATTGTTGAACGTCACCTTTTTTTCCTTTTCATAAACTATTGCATTTTATTGTATATCATAGTTATAGTTATTGATTATTAGATATTCATAACTCCATACGCGCACTTTGTAAGAAACATTAACAAGTATTTTATATTGAAATTGATGTTCTGTTTCCAACTGCAAGAAAGAAGGAACTCAGGAAATGAAGTGACCCACATCTCACATAATATTCACTGGTAGCAAGAAAAAACTTCAGTTCAGGTAGAAAATACTAGCCTTGAGAGCTTAATGGCATTTCCTGCATATCTTTGCAAGCATCGACGTCCCTACATATACCAGTTATTAGATACTCTTTGATTACTAGTAATCACAGCAAATAACTGAGTAAACTCGCCCAGCGGGAGTCTGGGAAAACATTTAACAGTTTATCGGAGTTCACATGTCCCCTATCGAGTTATCGAAGAGTATGGTTAAAACCCGATTTGCTTTCAGCAAAGGCGGTCAGTGAAAAAAAAAATGGATGCAAATTGCGCTGTTATGTTTGTTTTATGTTTACAAAGTAATGAACGTAAAATGTTATCCTATTATGTACTCTAACAAAATATTTGCTATTTTATGAATTGAATGGAGAGACGGAGTGTGTCGATTCTGTATTACAATTTTAATCGTTGGAGATTATGTTGTCATTCTTGCCATTTGAAATATTTTAAGAGATTTTTTACAACATACTGTTTCGTGGTAATGTAAATGCTATGTATCATTTATACAGTTTTTAACACATTGCACAATATCCTCTTCACAATAATAAATAATGATGATAATAATATTAATAGTGATAATAATAATAATAATAATAATAATAATAATAATAATAATAATAATAATAATAATAATAATAGTATAAGCAACTAAAAACACCACCAATTTTTGATAAAAGTAATCTCAAAAGCTTTTGGAATAGAGAGATGTAGACTGGCATAATCAAGCAATAGACCAAAAGAAGTCCATCTAATTCACCTAATCTTCCTCCCCCACAACTTTAGCAATAACTGTAGCAAGAAGTTCATTAAACTCAAGAATCCAGCAGATGAAGTAAAAAATTGTAGAAAGATGTTTTTAATAGCCATAATCATTTTGGCCATAGAGCTCATTCCTAAATACATGACGAACACTTTTGAAACTCTCTAATTAGAAATACATTGATCAAAGATGCAAAAATCTACAATTATCGACCCCTGTCGTATTGTAAGAAAGTTCTTGAGAAATGACCTTTATTGAACTTGACATACACATTCTGTCTCGTAGGAAAGGTGACTATTTTTTTTTCGCAAAAGCACTCGCGCTGTCCTGGAATGGAGAAGTCGTTAGAATGGAGTCGCTGGAATGGAGAAGAAGTTACTAGTGTGTTATTTTGACTGCCTTCGATAATAAATTCAAAGTCTTGGTGTAACTGTTTTTCTCGTAACAACAAATATATTTACGGTACTTCTTGAATTTAGATTGACAAAGGAGCAATAGAGCAAGTGCGAGCATTAAGATTTGTTTTAAATGAAGTAAAAAAACTACAGAAATTTTTGAAATTATACAAACTGTGTATGATCGTGAATCTGCCGTGAGAACGTAATTAAGTGGATTGGAATAGTTAGTGATGATAGAGAGAGAATTGAAGATGTCTCATGAGCAGGAGTGTCATGAACAGTTCAAGCCGAAGAAAAATTTCAGAAAGAAGCTGAAATTCCTTCTAAATGATAGTTGTGAGTCCATCAGCGTCTATCCGATACACAATCTGGCCAGAAGAAACACGGTGCGTGTTGCACGAAGATGCACCAGCTCAATAGCAAGATTATAGGCAACTTCCTGACCAAATCAAGTATCTTTGTGCTTGATCATCTCTGACATGACGCAATGCGACTTCAGGCAGTTTTGGAAATAGGACAAAGAAATAGTACTGCTTCGACCCAATAGCAGATATCCAGACGGCGGTGACCATGATACTGGATGCAATTCCGAAACATGAATCCCACAAAGGCTGCGAACAGATTTTCAACTTCTTCCAGCCTTGAATTGACTCGCAAGGGGACTATTTTGAATGATCATATCAATAAAACAAAAATTTACACATGACTTTATTTTTTTTCCATTTCTCACCTTTGTTCTGAGGCAGAGTGTATGTTATGTGCAGTGCAGTGGCGTGAAGTGCAGTGGCGTTGTGAAACTGTGGGAAACGAGTGTGTAAGAAAAACATTACCGCTCGGTGTTTCGCAGTGCGGTGAAGTGAAGTGTGGTGAAGTGGAGTACTATGAAAGATTGCACGGTGAAATGTTCACGTTAATTTGTAAAGTTTGTAAATTTTGTTCTGTTGTAAAAGTTGTAAA
Organism: Gryllus bimaculatus; assembly: GCA_017312745.1. Classification (NCBI taxonomy): domain Eukaryota; kingdom Metazoa; phylum Arthropoda; class Insecta; order Orthoptera; family Gryllidae; genus Gryllus; species Gryllus bimaculatus. The sequence goes on along the minus strand of BOPP01000008.1, from coordinate 5,507,500 downwards.
GTTCTGTAATGTTAAGTTAGTGTATTCTGCCACCAAGTTCTCAAACATAATTGCAGAATTATTAGTAAATCTAATCCTTGTTGTTATTGTTCTTAAGCAAGAGTGGTGGCCTAGTAAATTCGGTGTAAAAGTAATAATAATAATTATTGTTGCCACCTTTATATTTAACCGACACCTAACATCTCTAGGCCTAAATTTAAGGGAAAATCATAATAACTATTGTAATGAAGTATTTTTTGCAAAATACGCAAAATTACCCACTATATTATGAAATATAATAAAGAAGATTCCTTCATATAATTGTTTAACTTTATGTTATTTTCCAACACTTTCCTTACCTACCATTCACATCATCATGCAACACAACTAGTATAGTTTGGACACCCTGCAGAATCAGAACATTTGTCAATAGTAGGATTTTATATCAAACTAACCTTAAGACAATTAACACTAAAGACAATAAACTATCCAGATAATTAGTTATGCAAGTTCCATTACAGGCCTTCAATTGAATCCTTGTAAGGCCACAATTGTTGCTTCTCATGTATAATAATGCTTAAGATTTTTACGAGGAGGATAATTCTTTACACCCTAGATCCTTTGCGCAAGTTTCTTCACGGCAGCAGTGCCTTCCAGCCTCCTCCCCCTAAAGATAGCGCTTAAGAATACAACGCTTCCCCTCGTCGCGATGTGACGCGAAATTTACGACGTCTTTACCTTGGGCTCACGAAGGCTTTGCGTGTGTGCGCAGGCGGCATGTCCGAGAAGATGTACTACTGGGGCGAGGAGAAGGAGACGGTGGACCCGGAGGAGACGTTCATCGAGTTCTCCGCCAAGCCGGCGGTGGTGCGTCAGAACGCGGCTGGCGCGGGCGGCGGCGGCGGCGCGGGCGGCGGCGGCGGCGCGGCGGCGGCAG
>BOPP01000008.1:5447708-5506578 GCA_017312745.1 Gryllus bimaculatus | reverse complement strand
GGCTCGGGCGCCGCCCCCGGCCCGCCCCCGGAGCCGTCGGACGACGACGAGGAGCGCGGCGGCTGGGGCAACAAGCTCGACTTCCTCTTCTCGTGCATCAGCGTGTCCGTCGGCCTCGGCAACGTCTGGCGCTTCCCGTACCTCTGCTACAAGAACGGCGGTGGTAAGTACACATACTCTTTTAGTGTGTATGTGTGTGTGTGTTCACATATTATTTTTCTGTGTGTGTATGTGTGTGTGGGGGGGGGGCGGTAGATAACATTTGAACCCTTGTATTCTATGTGAGTCCCATCCCAGCCTGAGCACAGCAAGTGTCCAACGGCCCCAAAGGTTATGTGGTAGCCAGGACGTCCAGGGTGGGTTGCCCGTCGCGTTGGTTAACCTTCTGTTAGCCTAGGCTTGCCATTTAACTGTAATTCTAAAACAGTGCTTTCCTTTTAATGCGAACACCAAGTAACTCAACATTAATTAAAGCCAATTAATTAAAATTAATTAAACAATTGATTAATCTAGATTTGAATGCATCAAAAAATGCATTTCCTACACACTATTTAAAATATATTTATGCTGCCAATACAGAATTGATGTTCAAGTTGTTCTTACTGCATGGTCCGTGATTTAAGGTTAGCCACGGAGTTCATGTATTTCATGGAGAGTGAAACTGCAGAACAGTTCACGCTTCGATGTAGTGACTACAATAAAGCAGAGTCTGCGGTCGCTACTTGACTGTTCACAACATACCATCTTTTCCTTTTCAGGGAGAATCTCGTCTATTTTACTAAATGTTTCATTCTTAGACAATTCAGGGACAGTTTGAAAATGTACAATTCAAAATGTATTTTCTTTTAAAACTTAAACCACTTTCATTTCGGACTATTAGAGCACAACCTCTGAGAACTCTAATTAAAATAAGAATTTTTGTTGTGGTTTTAAATAAAATTTTCCATGTAAAAAATGGTCTTGGGATTTTTTAGTCTGAAATTAACCATACTTTATTTATGTTTGTCCATCAGAAACTTTTTGTTACAATATAGGCAGCATTGAAGTGAGTAGATTCGCAGATTCTCAAGGACTGACGATGCTCCTTTGGTACTCAAAAACTGTTGTATCGTAGAATCTTCGATGAGAATGCAAGGTCCCGTTATTGAAATTCTGATGCTTTGCCATGCCATTGAAATAAAAGCATCGCGATTTCGTAGAAATTATGAGGGAAATTGGTCTTCCTAAGAAGCGTTTAGAACAGGCTCCATAAAATTCATGAAGTGGATGTATCACGCAAACTTCTCCACACACACACGAGACTCAATAAATTAAAAAATTATAGAGGCCATCATTATGCAATGGAAAAAACGCAGTATCTTTTTGCTAGACTTCTCCGGATACCTGTGCTAACTACTCAAATTGGAAATACTTTTGGCATCCGGTACTGGAAGACGCTGTTATGGAAGGAAATAGGTAGACGATGAAACGATAAAATTGGTTCGACTTATTTACAAAGTTTGTTTTAACTTACACATACTGAAATATTAACCATTGTGATTTTCTTCAAAATGTTTTTACATATTATTGTTCGATAAAAATCGTTTGAATTAAAACTGTTGGAATGAACATTTACGTCAACATCAATGTGCTCACAAAGGATATGAACGCATTGAAAGTTGAGTCTACGTCGTGTATCCTCGATTTCTCCCAGATAAAAGATTAGGTTTGGCTCTCTCGGTTCGTGCTTCTTTGTTATTCCTCGCTCGTTGCTTCCTGCTCGCAACTAGTCATTATTCTGTGCATGCGAAATAAGGATGCGTTGTGCAAGGATAATCGAACGAGAAGCTAAGGTCTGTCATTGCCCACCCGACGCTGCACTTTGAGGTCATGAACTCACGACAAACATGTATTATATTCGCGAAAGTTTTACAGCTGTTCAATTAGGGGTTTATGAATGATTCAGAAGGCAAAGGAACACGATTTTTTTGTGCAATTGCAGCGAAAACCAGCCTGGAAACAACCACGCTTCGTCAACATACTTTTCATCGAGCATGCCATCAGTCAGACATTTAAGAACACACAAGTGATTTCCACACTTACGTTATATATTCATGAATGATTACAAAATATCAAATAATTGCTTTAAGAGAGCGCATTACTATTTTCAGACTATGTTCGTTTCTAATTCATACATTTTATATGATAATACAACGGGATGTCTATATAACATCACGCTAATTACATTTATAAAAAATGTTCTTTTGGGGAGTTTCCTCTTCGGAATATATCAGAATATACAAAAACCATTGAACCAATTAACCTCCTGAATTTTACACAATTCCAATAATACCATTAGTGCTGTTTGTAACAAATTAATTTTCCATTTCTTTTTCGCTTTTTTTCTCACCATTTTTTTACATCCAAAGTCATCAAAGCAATTCTTCACATCATTCTTATAATCATTTTTCTTGTACACAGTTACCTTCTTACTGCTGCATGGCTTTAAACCAAGTAATTCACCTTCAAAACACTTCCGCACATAAACACATTCGTTTACCTGCTGTGGTTTGCGAGGGACCTCCACAATGGCACTCGACCACCAAATCGAAAGGGAAACAAAAAACTTACAGAGCTATTTTCTGTATTCTATAAGTACATGGCAGTGTTTTGTGGTAAAGGTATTTCAAACAGTATTCTATTCTTAATAAAACTTCTTATTATTTTTTATTTAACAATCGACATTACTTTCTACAACCAAAATGACTGCCAAAATAAAATGAAGCAAATTCCTAGATTATCTTCTATTCTAATTAGGCATTAATATACACAGCGGTTACTGTTATTTATTTGATATCGTCGCTTTGTAATACATTGGCTCTCGATGACGATGACCTTCGATGACCGACGATGACTGTCGATGACCTTCTTCCATGACCGACGACAATCCCTTCTTCCACAAATCGCGCATTTCCGAACAGTCCGCCTCATCGCCCTCCTATGTTACTTTTTTACGATACTAGGGTGGGACCCTTCACCCTTCGGCTTCCAGACGGTGTCCCTTAGACCCCGTTCTGCCAGTTCTAGGTTACTTCATTAGCCGAGGCACCCCGGAGGCCCATGACTTCCACGCCCGCGGGACCATGATTACCAAACCCGGCAAGAATCATCGGCACCCGTCAAACCACCGCCCTAAACAGTCTCAATAATCCCTGGCATCATCAACCCTACTTCAAGAAAAAAAGATATACCAACCATTATAAACGATTATAACAAACCTTACGACACCGTTGCCCACCCCATCTTAATAATTAAAATGCGCCCGCACATCCCTAACCATACCCAGCCTCTACTCCAGAGTTACAGTAACCAACGTCCCATACGTCACCTATCAAAAACTTCTTGCAGCTACCCTAATCAAGTCGGCGTCCATCAGGGCACTTTGCAATTCCCCTCCTACTCCCCACACGAAAGTGTGCCACGCACGTCTTACTGTATGCTGATGGCTTTGCCTTTCTTGAACCCTTTCACTCCCTGAACCAATCCCTCAAAAAATTGCAGAAAACATTTAAGGTCTTTAACCTACGTGTCTCCCAAAACTTCGTCATCATCATCATCATCATCATCATTATCAAATCACCCAATCCCAAGCAATCCTTTTCTCTTTAAAAAAATTTCCATCCAAACCCCCTCCCCTAACCATAGCACATATCCTAAATCCCCACAAACCTCAATTTCCTCAAACATTTCCCGCAGACATACATCAAACTTCCATTAAAGCAAACAGAATAAAACTGATATCTTCTTCCCCATTTCTCAAAAACTCATCTTTACCGAGAAAAGAAACGTCAATGTTTTTATATCCGTATCCGCACTATTCTATTATATTCTATTCTATTCCCAACCTAACTGGTTTGCCATTTCCCTTAGAAACCCCAAGAATCTCATCCGAATGGAAAACCGTGTCCTTCACATGCTCTTCTGCCTCACTATGTAATCCCCAACAACCTACGATCTCAAAATAATATCTCACACATCATAAGGCTCCTTGATAACTTTACAATATCTCACAACCAAAAGAACATCAATAGCTCACTTTTGCGCGAACTAATCCTACCCCACCATTTTATCCTAAGAAACTCGCTCCAATACACACGCAAAAAAATCACTTGGTATCCTAATCGAGAGATAAAATAGAAAGACAAGACCACACTGACAAAGGTGGCTAAAACTAAGTTAAAACAAAACGCCGCCACTTTCCTACTCCATCCCTCCTCCTCCCATCACATCCCGCTCCCATCCTCATCGAAATAGTCTCTCATCCTCCCCACACACGTCGTCCAAGTCTCCGTAACAAAGAATCCCATCGTCCATTCTCCCTACCCCCAACCATGAACGTCGGAGAGGAGTCAAACTCTTCTGGCAACACAAGGAAAAGAATCGAATTTGAAGAACACAGGGACAGACATGCAAGAAATACTACTCTTGGCGATGGAAGTGGCGGCTGCGCATAAAAGGTTGCGAGGATGAGTATCTGTATATTCTCTATCTGGAATGGAAAGGACTATCTTCTATTCTTATATCTGGAATGGAAAGGAAGGCGATTCGAAAGGTTATTGGGTAGATGAGTCCCACCATGTCATAACGCAATTTTAAACCGTATATTTGATTTGATTTATTAGTGTTTCCAGCCGCGTCAACTGGTAAAGGTCATAAGTCCCGTGAGTGCAGAGCATTTTTTATCACGTCGCCGATCTTCCCCCGCTGGACGGTCATATCCGACATCGATCTACACGTCGACTAGCAGGTTTTTTCCTTACCAGGTATCTCTCACCAGCGGGACACCGCCCCAACCGGGATAAGCTCTAAGCTCTCGATTGATCTCCCACAACTGTGGTAGTATGTATGTGGTAGTATGCATGTAAGTGTGAATGCGGTAAGGGATAAGGATAGGACAGGGAAGAGGAATGAGTGCGGTTTGTTTGTTAGAGTATTCCTCTGGCATTTGCGTGCTGTTAATCGGGGAAACCTCGGAAACTAACGATCAGGGCAACCGCACACTAGAATTATCCTCTACACAGCAGATGAATTCGATAAAACTAACTAGCTAATGCCGGCGTACTTGGAGAAATCCTTTAAGCCCTTCGGTAACTTATGCCGTTCAAGAATGGAACAAAAACAGGTTTGGAAGAGAATACATAATAGTTGGGAGTCTGCACCATGCCACAGCCCTTTATCCATACGCGAGTCGAGATGAGAGTCAGTGATCCTTTGAGTTGAGACGGTTAATAAAGGACCGAAACGAGGCGAGCAAGTAGGCATTATTATTTGAACCTATTTGCAAGCATTAGCCAACCTACATAAGGAGATACTTAAGAAAGAATGAGGATAACGTTAATTTAGACATCTTTCAGACTTACGCGTGGGAAAATGAAGAAAAATACTTTTAAACCAGGTTAGTCGTTAAGCGAAAGACAGTAAGCAGCAATACCATGTAAAACAATCGACCCCAGAAAAAAAATAGAAATTTATCCAAGTTTATATTTTTGAAATTTGGTTCGTTACTTTTTTGAACACTACAGCATATATCTCTTCCCTGGCCACGCCCCAAGATGATCTGCCACTGCGTGTAAATCTGTTTCGCCTGTCAGCTGCCGGCCCTTCTGCCGCCTATTTTGAGTAGCCGAAGGTCGCCTTTGCCTCAGACGCAAAACTCCCAACTGATGACACGCCAATTCACGTGATGCGCAGTTGACTGCTGATTTCGCGGCTTGCCCTTCCTAATGAACTTTCAAGCTCACTGGACTAGCGCTGATAAGTTTTAGGATCACGACCGCAACAGCGAATATTTTTAGACATAAATCACTTTACACTAATGTTTTATTAACATAGTAATGTCAGAATCAGTGCCGATTTTACTATTTCGCGCTTTTCTTATTATGTAGACGTGTAAATGTATAAATATGATTTCAAGGTCTGCTTAATATCATTTTAGATAGGAATGAAAACATGCACCATAAATCAATTTGCGTTTTTCTCAATGTATTGCCCATTTTGTGACGAATTCACCATTGGTTATACAAATAGCCCTTTCAAAATCACAATCGCACTCTGGCGATTTTATTAGATCTAAAATGGAGGCTTATTGAGATATGTCTCTATGTTTCTAGTGAAATGTTTAAATTTGATCAACGTAAAACTACCTCCTTTAGAAGATTTAGCGTCGAGTCGACCCTCCTGTTTCTGCAAATAGTCATCGAAGTGAATTTTTAAGATGAGCAAAAGCTTTCTCGACGAATGTCCACTTTCGATTTCAATCCTCAGTTGTTTTCCTGTTATTGTATTCTTCAACAAAACGGAAATGAAGTTTTTGAACAATTCCGTGCTGCTGACAATATTTGTTCTAACAAGATAAAGGGGATAGTTCTTTTCACCTTCCATCAGAAACGATTGAACTTTATATAAAGACCTTGAAATGAAATTGAAATTTCAGACATTCATGCTTATAATTGTTTCTAGATCTAACTTGTTCAATATCGCAATGCAAATCAAATATTAATTTTTGATTATTTCTTTGTCGATTTTAAATATTTCTCGCTTTATACTTATGAAATCACATTTTCAAAACTACTTTTCATACATTGTTAACTCAAATCCCTTGTTAATGGAAAGCCGATAAATTGAATTTCGAATACGTGTAGTTGAGAGAGAAGTGAATGTTTTTACTCCGTGACATACATTTCATAATTCTACCAGCGAGTTCACTATAATTTGCTCTTGAAACTTCGTATCGTTCAGTGTACTATTTCCAGATGCAGAAGAATATATTATTACGAGTTTCAAAGTGCTTTCGCGAATTCTCGCAAAAGCGCAGAGTCATTGCAATTGCAAGAGCCCTTTCAATCGATGTCGGGGAATCGCGTGTTTATCCCGGAACACTGACGCAAAGCGCGTCGAATAATTAAAAGCAGCGCGTTGACAATGCAGAGAGAGCTCGTGTTGCTGCTGTGCTGCGGTGAGCTGGGTCCATTTGTACAGAGGCCGATTCAACTCGCCACCTCCTTGTCAGGCCATGCTACACTACACACTAGTGCACAAACCAACGCCAACATCAAGTTGTTGAATATTAATTCGTGACAATGCTAGTTTTTTCTTTCGTTTCGATCAGCTTCTCTATTCTTCAAAACGTGTGTATTCTTTGTCCAACTTCCTTGAACGAAAAGGTTATTTCTATTGTTTATTTCTATGCGATTGAGCAAAAACCCAACCTATCTTTATTGATGTTTGTGAAAAACATTCTATTAAATTGCTTGTGAATTTAAACTGAAATTGCTATCGATAGCAATATAAAATTGAGTTGTCAACTTGAAGCAAAAGGATCGTGATACTAATTCACATTAGTTCTACATGAATGGGTGACAGGTAATGGAAGGGTCAGAGCTCGTCCTGAGCCTATGGGCTCAAACCCTGGTTGTTTCCTGTGAAATTCTCCGAGATGGACTAAGAGATTCGCTGCAGATTTTCTCAACGTTTTCTCGTTTCCCAGGCATCTCTTTCACAATTTCTACATTACAATTTATATAATAATGTCGTAACCAATCCATAAAATTCTCTACAGGTTTGGCTATAAGAGTTAGAAACTGATATAAAAATAAATATATTACTTAATTAATGTTGTAGTGAATAAACAATAAAGATAAAATGGTGAATGGTAATTAATTACTAATAAAATGGACGGTAGAGAATTGGGAGAAATTTTGTTGCAAACCACAAATGCCCTATTATAATTCCATGTAGAGTGATTTTGATTTGAAAAGGAAGAATCTGTTTATATCTTCAGATGAAACTTCAGATCTCACAACGAAAACGCCATGCCTATAACATTACCTTGAATGAATTCTAATGTATGATGATTATATTATGATATGAATAATAATTGAGCAAATGGGGAATGAGGGGTAGAGGAAGCGAGAACCGCGAGATAACCTGCCGCAAACTCGCTTTGTTTCCCACAGACTGCACAAGGGCCGACCGTGGTTCGAACTCCGGTACGCAAAAGTGCACGAGAAGCGCTCTCACCCCCTACACGGAGGGGCGGGGAGGCGGAATAGGAGCGCGCATGCCGCTGCCCCAGCGCACAGGGGAGCGCGCGGACCGGAAGCGGTGCAGGCGGCGACGCGCGTCAATTGGAAGCTGTGGCCGCGTCAGCGCACAAGCGAGCCTGATTGCCTGCCTCCCCCGGCGCACCCCCCCCCCTCGCTCGCGATTGACTACGCCAACGCGCATGTCCCTGCGGCACCCCGCCCCGGCGGATGCACGTCCCCGCACTGCTACTGTCGCCTCAAAGCAGCGCCGACGCCCCAGGGCCCATCAACTCCTCATGGAAAGGGTGGGCAATACTAAAGGTGCTAGTGTCGCTACGGTCGCCTGGTTTTGCTTTGCGTATGTACGCCAACGTTGCACGATAAAATGTGAAGTACTTGGGGTAAATACGAAATTAGTGGGAACGAAGTGTTGTAATGATAACTGGTACATGAAAAATCTGTGGACGAATAATGCAGGTGCATCAGCGCGATCTTTTCCACCTGTCTCGCCTACTTGTTCTCCGTCAGCCCACGCGCCATCTCAGTAATGTTGGCAGCAGTATATTTATATAGACAATTTCATACTTTTAGTAATAATAATAACTATTATTATTATTAATCCCAATTTTAAGACAGTGCTTTTCATTAAATATAAATTCCTCTTCCATCACTGGATAGTATGATCCGACTTCAATCTACATGTCGACTTGCGGTTTTTTACTCATCCAGGTATTTCTCTCAAGACAGACACCACCCCTTCCGGGCTAAGCTCTAAGCTCCCGACTGGTCATTTAATATACAGCCGCGAAATATACGGCTCTGCTCAAAATAAAACCTTGTAAGTAAATGACTTGCGGAAATAAAAATTTCAAATAAACCGTTTTCCTCATAATGACAATTTCAAATGTTTCATTTTTCTTGTGTATCGTCGATGAACACAAATTAGACTTCTTCAAAGCAGTGTGTCTTACCAATTGATTTGGCCAAGTGACGTTGGCATTGATATATCATTGATATATGGCAAAGCCTGCCTCCTCATTTCACCTCTGCTCATTCGTCCCTCGCTCGGATGTCACTTCAACGATCTCGTGCGTTTGCACCCCTTCACCCCCGGCTGCGCCCTTGTGGCTTCGCCCCGCCCCTCCCCTTGCCCTCTCCCGTTCCTGCCGTCACTCCGTCCCTTCCTCCGCCCCTCCGTCTTCCACAGCCACCAACGATTCCAATCCCAATCTTCCTCCCCCCCATCTAAGTCCCAGCACCCGCTCTCATTCCCACTCTCAAGCAGGGATTCGAGATACATCGATTTTTTCATTCAAAATAAAATATTTACGACCAAAATACATCGAACCCAAAACTTTGATGTTTAAAAAAACATCGGCTTGAAAATCGCAAGAGGTACGTCAATGATTTTATAAATACAACCATGATAAAAAAAGCGATATTTTATAAAAAAATCTCTCAAGCCCGCCTTCGTCTGTACCCTTCGCCCGCCGACGCCCACGCTCACGCTCAGGGCAACGCCCCGCCTCGCCCCCGCCCTGGGGATCCAGACGACGCGACGTGCCGCCTGCGATCAGCTCGCGCTCCCTCCTTCCCCTCCCTCGCCCCTTCACAGGCCGACATTTGCCACACGCGCGGCGCACGTCGCCAGCCACGCGCTCCTCTCCTTCCCGCCCGCGCGGGAGCTCGCCCAGGCGGCGACCGGTCGCGCAGAGCGCGGGGTTCACAGGGCGGTTTCCACTCCACGTAAATGAACCACCCTCCTCTGAGAAACACCTTAGTAATTTTTTTATTATTATTTTTGTTTCATTTTATCAACTTTTACATTGCTTATTTTGTACAAATTCGGTACTAGCAAACACAACAATTTATAAAAATATTTACAGATACATACACCTATGATAATACAGGAAAGAAACATATTATGCAATATTTACACTTATTTACAGATATTTACATAGAATTTATCATCTCATACGAGTTTAAAAATGTTCTCACAATATGGCAACTCACAGCGCCAAGCAATTTTTTGTTTTGTTTTTAATTTTCGATTCATGAATTTGCTCAGTGATACGTGCTGTAGTAATTATATCTTAACTCATTGTTTTTCATGTATTATCTCCGTTTTATTTTTGAATTCTCCCCGACGTATTGGCGGAACGGCACGGGCGGAGATGGTATTCGTGTCATTCATCCGCACAACGATCGTGTTTGTTACATTGTATGTTAATATGGACACTGTCTAGGATGACTGATTTTTGTAGTTCTTGATGTACTCTGCATGGTATTTTTAGTTGTAGTGATGTTTAGTTGATTTCAGTTGTTTGGGGATTATTATTATTATTATTATTATTATTATTATTATTATTATTATTATTAAAGGAATTTTACAGCTCTCATATGGGTTGGAACTTTTCTTAATTCGGCTTCTACTAAGAAACATACGAATTCTAGAGGTATCTACGCAAGACGAGTGGTGTCCAGTAATGCGTTTTTTTGCAGTTGATTTGAAAAACTCGTATCAAGGCCTAAGGGCTACAATATTTCGTTAGTTTTCTGTGTATAGCCCCTAGAGCCCCATTTACTGGGATAACAGTGACCCTCCGAAGTTCTACGAGCTCTACCAGGAGAACACAAGATTTCGTTGTTTTTTCGGGCGTCTTCTGATTTACAAGTCGGGAATCTGCTCGGATGGCCACATCCACTATCCATCGGATATACATTGGAAATAAAACATCGATGTTTCAAAACATAAATGTTCAAAATTAGAACATCGATGTTAACAATACATCGCTCTACTATCATCAGTGTTTTTAAACATGGATGTTTTTAGAACTTGAACTGACCTGGATGGCCGATGTGGCTGGAGCGTGTGCCGACTCAGCACCTCGGTCTGAAGGGTCGCGGGTTCGAGTCCCACCGTGGGCATGGTTGTTTGTCCCTCGTCTTTCAAGTATTTGTGGGTTGTCGTGGAAAGCATTGTTTGTCTGCTGACCACATACCGAGGAGCCCGCTTGTGCGTCAGTGTCTAGTGTAAATGTTAATATGTCTCCCCGTGAGGGATATAGCTGGTACCCGGTGCGGATAATCGAAATCGGCATCCCTTTAATCTGGAAAAAGACCAGGAAGTAAGAAAGGGGGAAAAGTTTTTAGAACAGGTTTAGTAATATCCAACATGAATTTTCGCACAAAGATGTTTTAATTGACTGTGTTCGTTTTTAAATTTATAATTAATATTTATCTGCCAAAAGAATAAGTAGTAACAGTGCGTGAATATAATATTTCCATTTCCGATTATTAGAAAGGTAACAATCTTTAAGGTCGACACTTAGTCAAACTTCAGAATTACATTCAACTATCTCAAATTCAGCGATAAAAGCAGAAACGCACCTAATAATGTAATTTTGCCTTAAAAGCCGGAAAAATGAATTTTGAAATATCAATGTGTAAAATCAGAATAATTTGCGCAGTAAATAATTAAGTGCAGTAAACTGTTTACACAAAATCAGTTTGCCAGCTATCACGTGCTCATTGATATATAGTTTTATGCAAATAGCTTTATTACCTTTCAATTGGTGTATGGTACTAATAACATTGCATAACACTGTAAAATTTCTCTTGAATGATAACTTAAATCGTACGGCTAGGAGATTAATATTGTATATCAGACTTGTGTTTCACATTTTGATTTTTTTACACCGAGAAACATTGGAACATTAAGTATAAAGTAATTTCTATTTCTTGATTCTTCTGTCGCCCTTGATTGTTCTATTTCCCTTACGTAAAGGTCTTCCTTTAATTTTTAATAATTTTTAATTGTTTTACTCCCCTCAGAGGAGGAAAAGGGTGCTTTAGGCAACGCGACTAACATTGCCGGAGCTGAGCAAGCAGCAGTCTACTAGTAACGTTTTTGTTGATGTTTTCACCTTCTTCATTGTAAACTTCCGGTGGGATGCTTTCCAAGAGATCTTATTTTGGTTGATGTAAAGAGCAACATCAATTTTTTAAACTTTCTCCATATATTACAAGTGTGAATGTACTTACTGACATAATCAATTCCTCAACAAATTATCCCGTTTTTTGGAAGGATACTTTAAATAACTGTATGGCTGTAGATCTATCCGGGTAATTTTCGTACAGCATGCTACAAAATTCGGCATTAAGAAAACCAGCAGTGTAAATGACTTACTTCAATTGCATTTTGTTATACCTTCTACGATTTTGCGTTAAATTCCCGTGATGCATGTCTAACAAAGATACTTCAACCCGTATACTAAACACGTTTTATTTTCCTTGATCTCTTATTCGTAGTAAGATATAGTTTTCCAGTTCTGAGAAAAGAACTTCGTGCATAACGTTTTTAACGAAATATTACAACTTATTGTACGTTCAATGCCGATGCTTATGTCATTCAGGAGATTGAAAGATAAATTCAATATTTTCTGTTTATTGTGTCACAGAACATCATATTGATTGAACACTTCAATTTTAATGTGAAAAGATGTCCCCTCTTCCTAATGAAGTTTGAGAGAACGAAGTTGCAAGTCTCCTAAATAACTTTCACTAATTATTATATTTTAACATACTTGCCTTCTAATGAATGTGTATATCTACTAAAATCTGAATGTGGGCAAAAAATGTGCATCTTTCTAGAACTACATTTTCTTTTTTCTTGTTTTATCGGAGTTTGAATTTCGTTCTCGATGCGTCTCGCATTTCACACGGGGGAAAATTAAGCGAACTGCGCGTGGCAGAGCCCCAATTCTCGGGCACGCGGTGACTTTGAGGAAGGGCGTTGCTGGAGGTTTTTTGCGTCGCTGCAAATAGACGGCACCGTCCCGCGACGCATTTGGGCCTCTCCAGTGTCGTCCTGCCCTGCCCTGGCGCGCCCTCGTCCGGTCGCCGCCCCGACCCCTCAGCGCCCACGCAGCAAAATGTCACACGTGTATTTTGATGGTGCCGTTCCGGTCCTCCTTCTGGACTGTTTGCAAACATTTCGAAACAGATAACTTCATTTTTTTGCTTTCATTCTGTTGCGTCCCGTATCTATTACATGAAAGCGAAAGAATGTATGTGAGTATGTAAGTATGCTTGTATGTCACGCATGTATGTGCCACAAAAAACTTTTAAACCACTGGAGTAATGGTTTCTTTGTTTGGATTATACTATTATTATTATATATTTATTAATAATAATATAATTATATAATAATAACAATAATAATTTTCCTGTAATTGATCACAAATAAAGCAAAATTACTTTTGACGTCTGAGAATTAAATTTGGGGCTGTGAATTACACTCGGTGAGCGCTTTGTGAAAATTTCCGGCATTGATCACTGTGTGCTACAAAAATTCAAATGCTCATCAGAAATATCATTTACACTGTGACAAAACAGTTCTGCAATTACATATTTAGTGTAACTCTTGTGGAGTCATTCATTAATTAATCTATTGTTTATTAAAATATACAAATGTTTAGTTGAAAATAAAACTAGATTATTTTTTGAATTTTTAATCTTTATTTTCACGCATTAACACAAAACGTTCATGTTTCGCCCTCGTGAAACAAGATGCACAGAATTGATATTTTTCTGAATCCTATTTGATATTTGTTTCGTTGAAATCGAGTAAAATAGTTTGTACATAACAAAGTTATGTGGTTACTACATGTACTTAAATACTTAATAACATTCCAGAGTAAAAGTTTTTTTTTCTGAGCTTATGACACAGAGACTTGAGACAGAATGGTAAATGAGGGCTCAACCAAGAACAGAAATATGCACCAGTGCACTGCATTGAAGATTAAAAAAAACATTGAATTTTAAATGAATTCAGAAAAAGACTATAACGTTATTTCATTTGTGTTTGGACGGTAAAACTGCGCTCTGTGTATTTTACGTATTTCTTGGAAAATGGGTTAATTTGTCAGAGATTGTGTGATGTTTATTTTAAACTTATTTTACATACAAACTTCACAGTTTTCAGTTAAGAAGTGATAATGAGAAACAAATTTCTGCTAGTACTACAGCTAGTACTAGCACTATAATAGTGTAGGGATATAATCTGCTATCAGCGAAATCTGAATCAGTGACATCTGAATTCACAAAATGGAATATCAACGTTTATTATGATAAAATGAAAAATATATAATCATAATGACGTAATAATTTGTCCTGCTAATAATTAACACACATGTTGAATTCCAGAGGCAAACATTTGTAAGCAATAGTATTTCATCTTTATATTTTCACATGAATATTGTAATATTCATGTTATATTCATAATAGGAATAATTAATACGACACAATATGAGGCCAGGTACAGTTATTATAATCTATTAGTGTATTCTAATAAAACGAGCATCGTCCAAATGACCTTGTTAATAGAAATTTTGAATATAATTTACTCTTCAAAGATACAAATTTTACCCAAAAAGTTGAGTGTATTCATTCGTAACTACATTTTCTACCTCCGAATAACTAATCTGAAATCTGAGGCCTTTGAAAATGAGTAGGAAATGCCATCTTAACAAAAATGGTTTCAATAGGGTAATTAAAAAATAACCTTCCTGTTTTGCCTTCTTAAACTAGACAACTCACCGTCCTCGTTTTTAGGAAAAATTCGTCATCTCAAACTTCCGTCTCAAGAAGCAAAAACTCTTGGCCCAATTCGTCACGCACTGACACCCACAATCGGCTGCAACATTGACCGACATTCGACGGGGGGCACGTGCGAGCAATCGAGCTTTTTTTTTCAAATGAGACTGGACGTCGACTACTTTCTTTTAGATGACGATAATAGAGGCAAATAGAAAAAGGAAAGCGTGAGTTGCATTTCCGAGAAATTTCTTTACCGTGGCCTTGTCTGAGCCATTTTCCTGAGTAAGGTTAGCATTTTTCTTTAATATGGAGTGAAAAACATGTACGTGGTTTACGATATAGTCAGTGCACAAGACATTCCTTGAAGTTCAAGGTTTCTTTTTTTTAAGAGCTCTTTCTCAGGTGACTCTCTTAATGAAATTTTAACCGATAAGAAATACGCGATTTTCTACAAGGCGAGGCCGAGGGTGAGGGCGAGGTCGATTGCTCGGCCGCGTGCTTCCGCAGTCGTTTTCGCGCTCCGTCTAAAGGCCACTTCACAATTGCCCGAGATCGGAAATGTCAACGCGTGGACGTTCACGGGAACGGAAGCCGCTTCACCAATACACGCCAGTTGCAAGAGTAATCGCCCTGAAACTGTAGTGTCGAAACCAATAACCACAGAAAACAGTTGCCGAAACCACTCGCAACATTCAATCGTAGGGGCGGTTTGTACACCACATTCCATATGAAGCTAAGGTGTTCGGTTATTTCAACTGCACATGTTGCGATCGTGAGATAACCACAAAGTAACGATTTTAAAAATAATTCTGTGGAATGAAATTGAAATGTTTAATCAAGTGCATTGAGTCACATCCGTGTAAATGGTCGCAATCTCTTACATCGATTAGGACCTACTTTTGAGGAGTGCATCAAGTGATAATACTATATTCATAAGAACGAAAAAATTCACGAAAAAATCGTTTCCACGCCGGCCGTGGTTGATGAGATCGTTCTCGCGGGCTCGAATTCGATTTCACGCCTCATTCTCGTTGTCCTTACATGAGTGTTGGGTCGCGTTTAAAGAAGCAGTTTGCAGTCGAGAAGCTCTGTTTCAGTGTGTAATACACGCTGTCGAAGAAACTAATCGTCAGGACTACAAAAACCTGATCTTTAAATCTCCAATTACTACCATAATGTCATTTTGCACTCCCCTAATTCAGCAGAATCTCTAGAGATATAGAAGAAAAAAATTAAAATTAAATGTTCGATATTAAGTGTATCATACCAGATTCTTTCGAAGATAATTTGGAATATTGCATTTTTTCTCCGTTTTAAATTAACGGTATGTGAAGGGATGTAGAAGTGTTTATTTATACAATTAATAATTTAACAACGACATGATAGTGTGTCTATGTACTAAATGTGTTTTCAATAAAATTTATTGTTGAAAGTTATTACATAATTTCTATTATTTTTTATTAAATTCCAAAAGTCTCTTCAATATTTATTTTCTTCCATGTAACTGTAGTAAGTGTTTAATGCACCTAGAAATTTTGGAAGTCAACCACAGAGCTGAAAAATCGGTTATAAATGTTTTGCAACTTTCGCTGTTTAATTGTCAAGCACTTAAGACTTTTCCCATCACGAGTTGGCAGGAAGGGGAATAATTTCCCGCGAATGTTCGTGAACTCGAGATTTACAATCAGGTAGTAAGATCTTAAGCAACCTAGTTCACCCTTTTTAGGGAACCACTACTTTCACAATTCACCTTTCATTCTATTCCGATAACAAGGCAGTGACTACCAGCCCGTTACTAGCATCCAACCTCCGACCTCTTGAAGACGTGCCTGGGAGAGAAGCACCAAGGGTGATTACCGAGGGTGATCCGAGACAGCGCAGCGATTCAACTGCGCTGGTGTACGAGGAGGAGAAAACGAGCGGTTCCCTACAACTCATTTGCTGACACATGTCGAAGGAATTGAGCTCCCTTCAAAACTACCTTGTAGTCAAAAGAAAATTTATATTCGCCTCAATCAGCGTACAAATCTTACAAATATTTCACCTTTCGTAAAAGACAACGCTATTTTTACATAGAAAACTTGTAATCTAATATATAAAAAACAATATTTGTTTGTTTTTTGGTTCGTGCTTAATGCGCTGCTGTGCCGCTCAGCCGATTGCGATAAAACTTTGTCAAGTGGTTATTTGCACTTCCGAGAAGAATATAGGCATAGTACAATAGGAATGTGCATATGCCTGCGCAATTAGACACGCGTTGATTATGATTTTATGTAGACTCAAGAGCCCTGCTCAGAGTGCTTTACGCCACGGAGCTCTTTACTCAATTTGCCTCACACTGAAGTACGTTTATTAATGCATCTTCATTGGGTATTCTGCCCTTGCGTTTGTGCAATTTCTCCCAGGAGAGACACATAGAGAGAAAGACAGAGACGCAGATGGAGAAACAAACAGCAACAGAAAGTCAGAAACAGAGAGAGGCTGGGGCAGAGAGAGAAAGAGAAACGGGGAAAGAGGCGGAGAGAGAGAGAGAGAGAGAGAGAGAGAGACGGAAGGACACGGAGAGAGAGACGGAACCACACTCGCGTAACCCTGGTTTAGTGTGGCCAAAAGAATGCTCCTAATTATAGAAAGAATAGGGATAAGCTCTGTTATATTTATTTTTGCTACACAAAATATGAGCTAATTATAGTAGTACGTAGATTACTACAGCAAGTTGTGACTATCCATAACTTATGCATGTAATATCAAAATATAAAAATTTTGTTAGGTAATATTTGATGTAAACATTTTTCAAACCATTGAGTTTCGGCTCCAAACGTTTTCCAATACCTAAGGTGATTAATATGCTACGAGTAGAAGGCCTGATTCCGCTGCTTCCTCCAGAACTTTTCGTGCTTTTTAGGTAGTGAGCAAGCTCTAACGAAAGCTTAGAAGCAATTGTAGAATTGTGAAAAATACATTTTCTATCTTACACTACAGTTTATATTTTGAGTATTCATTAATCCATTTAAAGACACTACATGAATTGACTACTCTCTGCCGACCCGACTGATCGAGGTGGTTAGAGCGTGTGCCTAATCACCGCCTCAGTCCGAAGGGTCACGGGATCGAGTCCCGTCGTGGGCGTGGTTGTTTGTCCCCTCTGGATGCTCCTTATGTATGTGTTCTTGCGGAAGGTCTTGTGAGTCTGCTGACCGAGGAGTTCGCAGGCGTATCTAGTGTAAAGGTCAACATGTGTCCCCATGAGGAACATAGTGGGTACCTGGAGCAGATAATCGAAATCGGCGACCCCTAAAGCTGGAAAAAGCCCAGCGAGGAAAGAAAAAAAACTAAAATGACTCTTTTAAACATTTTTAACCCTTGCGTTGAAGTCTTTTGTGGCACTAGCCAGAGTGTCGTCCGCGGCGCGCGTGCACTGGCAAGCGGTTTGCTGCAGGCCGTTTGCTGCACCCACTGTCCGCCGCTGTGGGGCGTGGCGGGGCGGGGCGGGGAGCCCTTGGCCGCCGTGGGCAGCGCCGCCCACTCCACACGCATTCCGGGCCGGGGCGGGGAGAGGGAGAGACTCGGAAGGGGAGCGGCGCGCGACGGTTGGGGCGGGGAGCCCTTGGCCGCCATGGGAGGGCACCGCCCCCTCCACATCGCTTTCGACCGCCTGATGCGACCCGCCCCACGCTTTCGTCACGTTGGCAGCGCGCGTTCCCTGGACCTCCGCCAGTAGGTAGAGGCGCAGGCGGAGGCGGAGGCTGGGTTTCGCGCTGTCTCCGGGCGGATTCCGCGCTCGCCGTGGGCACAGTTTGGGCAGCGGCGAGGTCACAAATGCCCATCAGTCGTTGCTGCTCGGAATGGGGCTAAACATAGGCAGAACCCTCCTCGGATCGGAGGGCTTTGACTGCTTCCAGCTTGAAGGCACATAAGAATCACTCTTTCCCATGATATATTCCGCTTTAAACAGACCTTACAGTACAGTTTTCAGTAGTGCTTTAAATGCCAATTTAAAACTTAAGTGTATTACGTTTTATAAAGTTACCTGTTACGTTATATAAAGTTGCCATTGGAGTCAGTTCTGAATTTTTACCTTATCTTACATCCTTTCCCAAATTCACAGTGTAAAATAATAATATCAAATATATTTCTTAAAAAATCTGTAACGAAGAGAATGTGAGAACTGTAATATGTAGTTTAAATTTCATAGTTCGCACCCTTTCTTCGAACTGTCCATGTATGTCACGCACTCTGAAACGCGCATACGGTCATTTTTTGTGTGTCCTTCGAGAAAATATGGGGAAAAAAATTATCCCCGAAACTAACCTTAATAAAGAACATTATTGTTAAGACAATAATAAAGTAAAAATGTTTCTGTAATAAGGTCACATCTTCGTTGACATTTTCTTAGTAACCGTGTAATAAACAAATGTTTCTTTCAGTTCACTAAATAATAGTGTTTTTAATTTTTCGTGTATAATTCGATCTTTGAGGCGCAACTAGTGAATCCTACGAGCTTCAGATGATTGCGTGAGAGAGAACCAGACAAACAAGCATCCAGGCTACTCTACCTAAGATGAAAGCTGAAATCGCGTCTGAAATGCTTTAATACGTGCTGTGCTAGTTTTCTGTAGCTTAATCAAAGTAACCTAGAAACGCTACTCAAACACTGCTCCGCCCACGGCAAAAACCGTTGTTTCACTGGCTTTCATGTGCGCTGGCCGTCGGTATGAATATGCAGCGAATTTCTAGCGCGATGCTAATTGGAGCACCATCTCGGGGGATCTGCGGCCTCTTTGACGAAGTGGCGGCGGCGGCGGCGACGACGAGAGTAGGGAAAAGGGTGGGGCAGCTCGGAGATTCACAGCCACTTCCTCTGGAGAAGGCTACTATAGAATCTCATTCCCTGGGTTGAGAAATGTTTCTTGGAGGCATGTTAGTTTTGTTCTGTCTATAGAATTTCGAACTGATTCTCAACTTCTTTGATGGTTGATTCAAGATCAAGTAGATTGTAAGAAACTGAAGTAAATTATAAAATATATATGTAAGTAATACTATTCCTCTTTCCTCTTTGCCAACTTTTCCAATAGGCATTATTGAAATGTCAAGCAAATTATTTGTGGTAATGTGACTTGTAGTCTCTTTACATGCAGCTCACCAGACGTCTTGTGACTTCTTGTTCACTAATAGAAGTTATGAGAGACTTTGATTAATCGATGAACACACACAAAAAAATCTAGTAGTTTAAAACACTACATCTATTCTCGTAATATTGTAACATTTACTTTATATTATAATTTGGGGATTCCGAAACTTTCTGGACTTACTGTCTATAGCGCAGCATACTCAACAAAATGCTGTTGCTATTACTGAAAAGCTACAACTGTTTGTAATATTATTATTACTTATATAATTATTTATTATTATTATTATTATTATTATTATTATTATTATTATTATTATTATTATTATTATTATGCAAATTCAATCTTACTTACTCTTCATTTTTCCCTTGTAAAGCTGCTAAAGAAATCAACCGCGAAAATTACATCTCTTTTTCATCTCATGTTCTTGAAAATTCAAAAGTTTAAATGAAATTACCTCTCTGTCAGAGAATTCAGTATATTCGTATATTCACTAAATTTACATACATGCAATGATAACCAGCAACGCTGAAGGATTCGTATTTTAGCTGTAAATAAAAAATATAATTTATAAGCACGAGGCGGCGGCGGCAGCGGGCGGTAGAGCGGGGTTCCTAAATCAACTTGTGGGCGGAGCGCCCAAACTCTTCCTCCTCATAGAGTTACTATTAATTACTCAGCAACTACTCATATTTTTTAAACAGAGCATGACCTCATTTATAAATCTAAAATTGAGAGATACATTTCATTAAGAAAGAAATATCTAGATTTAACAGAGTGTACGACAAGTTCGAAAATATTCTTTTTTCAATATTCATTTTGTAACAATTTTTAAAATTTCATAGGTTTTAATGAAAATCTTAACTTCACCATGTTTACGAATGCAATTTCTTCTATATTAGCAAAAAGTGCTGTCATTTTCCACAAAAATTTCCACAAAGTTTCAACTCAAAAGCCTTTAATCTCAATATTTATGGGTGACATACACTCGGTGATCAAAAGTATCCGGATACGTTTCTAAAAATGTCTTACCAGTTCGTGGCGCCCTCCATCGGTAACACTGGAATTCAATGTCAAACGTTGTGTAGTCATGATGTAGTCACGAGTTTTTCTGACCAAAAAGCGCCATTACAATATATTCTCTATTATACTACGTAAGTAGTAATTTTACGTTATTTTTCTTCCGCATTTTATGCACTCTGAAGACGGGAACAAAACAAAGTTAAACTGTAAATTACTTCATCCCTTACTTATTTTCCGACGCAGGCATGCGGGCGCGTGCATACGCAAACATTTTTGTAATACAACTCCATGAACCGCATTATTGAGAGTCTGTGCAATTATTCCTCAGTACTTTGCAATGAATAAGATATTGGAACCAGTGTTTCACAATCCTGGCGTCTGATGCATTAATTTTCATTCTTAACTTATATTTGTACTTTCCCATATACGTACGTATATACCGAGTAACATACGTAGTATAGATAAAGTTATGTAATGCTGTAAAAAATCGATTTCGAGATTTCAACAGAAATACCGTCGGTTCGTTCGTCGGTCCGTCCGTCCGTTTGTCTAGTGTCTATGAACACTACTAGCACCTAATTCATGCGTAGGATATTTTCCAAATTCAAGAAACCCCTGTCTATCTGACTCGAGTTAAAACTTTGAGATTTTGAAAAACATTCTTCAAAATTTGGGGGTACTTTACTTGAAGCCCTCCGGACATTTTCAAAATTTTCTCAAAAACGGCTCCAAATTTTCTTTACATTTCTGATAAGAATATAGTAACATACACTTATAAATGTGGCATAGGTTCGATTTTTACGCTTAACTCTAAATTTTCGATCATTTGAAAAGTATGAAAATTTTCGGTTTCTTCCTACAACTACAAAATTAGTGATAGAGATATTTTCTTCAAGTAAAATTAGTTCTACATAGTGAGTTCTTTCATTAAGGAAATGTACATTTTTTGATCATTGTAGTAGTTTTTGCGCAATATTGCGTCCAATTTGTGATTTTTTTTAAAAATTTAAAAAAAAAATTTTCTCAAAAATAGCACCAAATTGTTTCTTTAAACTTTTGATAGGGATAGAGTTAAATGTACTGTTGAAGATGACATAAACGTTACATTTCTTTATTTTTTTGTTTCTTCAAAAATTACAAAAGTGAATTTTTTTTGACATGCCTCTCATGTCGTTAATATTTACATTAGCGACAATTTGTTCACATTATTGTATTTGTGAGTGCATATGCTTTAAATAATGTCATATATTTTCTCAAAAACTCTACCGTTTTGTGTGAAAACTAGCTCCAAATTCCGCATTTTGAGAAACGTTCTATCGCCATTTTCTCAAAAACGGCTTCATTTTCTATTTCATCAAATATTTCGTACGGATAGTGCTAAGTAAAGTGTTTAATATGACGTAAAGTTGATTTCGGGGTATTTTTTTTCCAAAAATGACTAATATAATTTTTGTGAAAGATCTCTCAGGTTTTTAATTCGCAAATTCCATCAATTTGTAAACACCATTGCATTTGTGACTGGAAGTGCTTAAAATGACTTCATATGAAGTTTTTTGGAAACTCTGTAGTTTTCTGCGAAAAATTGTTCAAATTTCGCATTTACAGTAACGCTTACTTAACGCTTAAAAAGGCTCCAAATTTTTCAAAGAAAATTGCCATTTAGGGTTTTATTGTTCTTTAATATTCTTAAAATATATTTCCGTTCTACTATTAGAAAAATAAAAAAATTAAGATAATTTATTAAAAAATGTATTTTGGGTGGCGATAGATGGTAGCTGGCAAGAGTCTGTGGCAAGCCCGAGTAGCTAGACGAGATCAAAAGAAATAGAAAACGTATACGGTAAAGTATGTGCCATTCTGTAGCACTACTAGTATCTTTACTCTCGATTGGCATTTTTCTCCACAGTCATGGATTTTGTGTGCGGTCAAAAATAGAGATCTTCAAACTTCAACGGGTCATGGAATCGTTTAGTTTTTATAAAACTGAAATGAAAAAAATGCAACATGTGATTCAAATATATTCACGTACGCGTGGGCTACACACATACACACAAACAGGCTTGCACAACACACGCATGCTATTATTCCGTACATCTCATGCACATGCATGCAAGCACACAGTTGTATCTATACAACATTTGAATATAGTCGAATAAATGCAGAAAATGCCGACTTATTTTGAATATTTTAAAATATGGATTTGCATAGCGGAATTCAGTTTGGGGACACTGTTTTCTGGGAACGTGGAGAGAACTGCACCGAATGGAGTGGAAGGATCTCACCTATAATGGAGAAGCGGATCAATACGCGACAGCGACCGCTCGCTGCAGACGGTCACCTGCCGAATGAGGCGTCGCATTGCGGGGGCCTCCGCGCCCCTCTCCGTCCCCCGCCCCCCTGCGCCCCCTCGCCCCCTGCCGCCTTCCAACGCGACCTCATTCTCCTCTCAGCAGCGGAGCAGAAAAGAAATTGCATGCGCTAATTCTGAAATGCTATCAGGGACACATCTAGACACTAAATGTGGGATGAAGGTCGCAGTCTTGGCCACGGTTAACATTACAGTAAGAGACACATTCCTTTCAAAGGAGACTGGGTTCTAAAGGAAAGAAGCATTTTGTAATAATGCATATTCATGTTTTTGATAGCAAATGGATATCAGCTAGTCGGTTAATGCCAGAATAAGTAACGAGAATAGGACGCTTACAAGAATTACTCTTGATGCTCATGACATTTAATGCTCTTGTACGAGTATATTTCCCTTTTTATTCATCTATCATGACTCTCCTTACACCACTTCTATACAGAACACATCTGAATTCCCAAATACGTTGCCGTATATCAGGGACTGTAATGAGATCCACTCAGCGAGTATGTAAAACGCTACTACTGTAAGTAATCAATGTTTCCAGCTTCACATGCACACGTGTTGTGATATCTTCGCTCATTCACACTGTAATTTTGCCTGAGATATTGACACCCATCAGAAAATGTCGCAGTTATTTACGAGGGGTGGAGATGCATCTCAGCCTGCAAATTCATTGAAACACACATGTACATACGCATTCATGATGATAAGAGAAGGACTTGTATATAAAGACTATTGTTCATGATATTTAACGTAGTTGTGTCGAACAGGAGTCGCAGGGTTGGCAATCCGTGTGCACCATCGCGCGTCGACACGCGCCGCGGAGAGTGCAGCACCACACCACTTCGAGCAGTAGGTTGATGTTGGGGTCGGCAAGAAGAAACGTAATACGCTGGGGAATTAGTGTACTTGCGAGTGAATTCCGGCCCGTCCTGAGTTATATTCTAACTCTAGCATGATTATGTATTAACAGGTTAGGAGGAAAAAGTGATTCATACTTCTGGTTTGCTGCGGCAAAAATGCTTCTGAACAGAACCACGAAAAACGGTATTCCAAAAAGTAGCATGCTTATTGAAAAAAGTACTCTTTTAAAACACTAAAATAAGTGTACTACAAGAATGAATTGATGTGTGATTCTAGCAGTGAAAAGCTGAGAAATATGCAGGAGAATGAAAACTGTTGTATAAATAAAAGGAGTTTGATGGAACGTATTTCCAGCTGGATGTTGGAACCTTAGCCTGACAGTCGGTCGACAAAATTGCAGTACACTCGCTGTTCATAAATAACGCTAATGACCTTGACAAGCGCGCAAAGTTGCGGTAAATTTAGGCTAGAACGAAATTGGAAAATTACGAAAACCACTTCCTACGAGAACCTATGCTTCTGAGGTGAAAACAATGAAGCAATTATTTATTGCTAATATTTTGAGAAACCCATGTGTACACACTCTCTATACAATAGAATAAGGAGGTTCCGGGGCGAGGGCCGGCCACCCGCCACGCCGGGGCAAATGCTGTGCTCGGCGCAGCGCAGAGGAGTCGCCTGGAGCAGCTGCCGTCGCATGGCGCCGCGACGCGTCGCGCCGAGTCGTCCCGTTTCGCTTCCGTGATTCGCCGCAACTCGCTTTACTGCCCGCTCGTAAAGCGGCGGCTACTGCCGCGGGGCGAGTGGGTCACGTGGGGCGCCAGGGCCGACCTCATTGGGCGGCGCCCGCGCGAGGTCGGGGGTCAGCTGCGATCGCGCTGGGATAACCGCCCGGACGTCCGAGGCGACGACCCCCGCGCCGCTCACACCCGCGCCCTGGCGACGGAGCTGCCCTGGGCGGAGAACGCATGTCGGTGGCTATTCGCGGTTTGGGGTTGCTCCTGCAATAACATTTCGCTTAGAAATGCAGGACTTGTAATCCTGCATTTCACGAAGAAAACTCCTGAAGATGTGACCATCGACACCTAATAACATTTCATTTTACATTTGGGAAGGAAAGCTTTCTGAATCATTATTTTCCATGATGCTAAAGAAGGGATATTTCGGAAAACATTTATTCACTTTTCGTATGTCTTAGCAATCCTTTTAAACCAAGTTCCCTTCCTTTTTATGACATTAAATCCTTTTGGAGTAAGCATTTCGGAACATTATGTCCATATTTTAATACGAACACAAGGCCACGCCACGACCAGTGGGGGGAAAAAATAGCAAGTGCACACGCTCGAAAACGGGTCTTGTCTCGGAGCCTCGCGCTGGTGAGCAAATGCAGTGCAGTAGTGCACTCGAGTGCCAAGGGATGTAGGACAGGGCTGTTATGTAAATTGCCCCGCTCCCCGCGCGCGCGCTGACGGCGGGGGCGACCGCCCGAAAAGAGCGGGCGAATGGGGACGGGCGATCGCCCCGGCCCCGCCCACTCCGCGGCCGTTGGCACGGGGGCCGCGTAGCGACAGCGCCGCGCCGCGTGGGCCCGGCCCAGCGCGGCGCGGCGTGCGGAGAGGGGTGCCAGAGGGACCCTCTTGGCCCTGGGCGGACACGGCACTCGGGTTTTATGTCAGCTTCCATAAAAGTGGAAATACCGGACTGATGCAAATAAAATAATGTTTTCTTTTATTGACACCGCGCATTGTGTTATATATATATATATATATATATATATATATATATATATATATATATATATATATATATATAGAGAGAGAGAGAGAGAGAGAGAGAGAGAGAGAGAGTGAAAGAGAAAGAAGTGCTTTTCGTGTTTTACCCGACAAACTCTTCGGATCATTATATTTCCTATAGACAAACGGGATCTGATGGAATCTTACAGAAATTGCTTGAAAGAAACTGAGAGAAAACGCCTTCTGATGAAGATTTCAGTAACCAGAAAATACGAAGAGGAGGAGCCCTTGTGGACCGCATCAGTTTGAGTTGAGACACAGCTCTCCAAGTTATTCACTTAGTCTCCGATTAGGTGAAGGAACGCTCTGTCAACCCGAGGAATCGGTCCTCTCTTTGCGACAATTTACTCCTTCAATCTCATACAAAGAAAGTCAGCATTTCGAGACGCTCGTAAAAAGTGTGACAGAGACTGCCCTGTCGCACTAAATACCAGAACGAACGGCGATGGACTCGAGGCAAAGCTGGCACGGCCGGCGCACGGACGAGTGAGAGAGGGACGTCGCACCATCGGAGACCTAACAATTGAGCAGCGCTGCGAGGGCAG
Organism: Gryllus bimaculatus; assembly: GCA_017312745.1. Lineage (NCBI taxonomy): Eukaryota > Metazoa > Arthropoda > Insecta > Orthoptera > Gryllidae > Gryllus > Gryllus bimaculatus. Next base: position 5,480,196 of record BOPP01000008.1, on the reverse strand, counting down.
TCTCATGAGGGTGTGAACTTATCAGCAACGCCCCTCCAACGCTCCGCCACACACACGCCCCTCGTTCTGGGTCACGGGAGTCGTTTCTTGACATCGAAACATAATGCACTACGGCAGGCACAGCTCTTCTTCTCTTTAGTTGCAAATCTGTGTGATATTCATTATATCGAACGGTATGTCGTTTTTCAGACGGGAATCAGAAAGGTTACTTTTACTATTTCAGTATCTGTGTTCGTTGTGCAACTCTTATCTTAATAATTTGAAGAGTTGCACGTCCTGGCTTGTAGAAATTCAATTTGAGCAAATCTTGATGGTTTCTTCAAGGTGCATAGCGAGGAAGAGCATGCAAGGGATGCGTGTGGCGGGGAGGAGCCTGGCGGGGAAGAGTTTTGCGGGAGACCATGACGGGGAAGAGCCGGGCGCCGAGACGCAAAGGCGGAAAGGCGCATAAGGACACGAGCATTCTAAGGAGGCAGTGGGGGAGGGGAGCAAAGCGGAAGGAGCATAGTGGGGAGCGGCGTGGTGGAAAGCAACATGGCGGGGAGGGGCGAGTCGCGAAGGCGCATAGCGGGCAGGAGCATGCTGAGGGGGAGAGGAGCAGAGGGGAAGGAGTCGGGCGGAGCATGCCGGGGATGGCCGGAGGTGGATGTGGCGGAGCGGTGCTGGGCTGCGCGTGGCGGGGCCCTACCTCTGAATGGCGCGACGACCCAGCAGGGCAAACGGAGGCGGAGGCGCAGGCGGGGCGAGACGCTGCGAGCGTTGAACTCTCCGCCTGAGTCGCGCGGAGGCAGATGCGGGTCCTGCGGCCCACAGTGCAACCCTTCGACGCAGAGGGAGGGAGATCAGTGACGTACGTCACTTCGAAAACTCCAGATATTACCAAAATATTCACTCTTTCAAGTCGATGATGATGAACAGGAGCATACTGTTTTTAAAAAGATCGTATATTCCAGGCTTCGTAATGTTATTGTGGTTGAAGGTTGTAGAGTGATGGGGTAATTAGATCGCGATGTTTGCTTTTTGTAAGGCAAGAAATGACAACAACAAATATTTTGTTAAACTTTTTTGGCTAAATAGGAGTCTTTATTTTTATTCGAAGTAAAAATGAATCTTTTAATTCGTAAAGAATACAAATATGTCAATTTAATAATAAAAGTTCTAATAATGGTGTTTTCTATACCGAATCAATAACATAATTCATGAAATACTGATCAACGTGGTACTAAAACCACTCAGTTCAAAATGTTATGGTTTTGGGACCATTTACTGCACAGTTACTTACCTGAAGAAACAATTCAAGACTGTCACAATTTCTTGCAGGACTTACTGTTGCGATGAACAGTCATTTCAACAAGAATGCACGTTAGTTTGTTTGATGTTTCCGGGAACTTCAACTGCTCTTGTCATTAGGTCCATGTCTTTATAGCGTGAGGTAACAGTGATCTTCCCCCGTTGGATTGTAGGATCTGGTGTCGACCTACATTTCCACTTGCGTGGGGAGGATTTCCCCTTTGGTATCTTCCCCGGGAGACGCACTAGCCAGCACAAGCTCTAAGGTCCCGACTTCTCTTGCGACATGCGTAGTGCATGTCAAGGTGAGTGTAAGAGGAGAGGATAATACAAGGAACACGGAGGAACGATTCCTTGGCCCGTTTGTTCCAATGTCAGAAGAGTTAGATTGCAACCGACCAGACGGATACTTGACAAGCTTCACCTATCCGTGGATGGGTCGCTTGACTGTCTCGTCAAGCGACGCACGCCCGGGGTGCCTAGCCTAAGCCTGTCCATGAGCTTCCGCGCACTTGTACGGTAGTACCGATGCAGCACGGTCCGAGGGGGTTTCACGAGGCGAGAACAGTTGAATAACGTCCAGGCAGCGTCGGGGCGGGTTAGATTCTAAATAATTTGCTTTCAGAAATTGAAATTTTGGAAAAGAGAAAGAAAGAAAAATTGCATCATCAAGTTCTACTTATCAATTATTTTACAATGTAATGCCGAAAATATGTCATATTATAAAGCATTTCGCATCTGGTATTCACGTTTGTCAATAAATTTGTTACTTTAATATCATAAATAAATTAATTGAAAGTGTGATATCAAGCATTTTTTGTATAAATATCATTCGATGACGCACTGTCATCAGTAATATTACATTAAATCTACAATTCATTATTATTGCCACTTGTCTGCGGCGATTTCAGAGCTTTAGATGACTTCGTCCTATCGCCAGGACTCGCCAGGTCCGAATTCTCAAAGAGGTGGGACGCCACAAGGACACGCCTCGTGGCCGGGGCTCCTAATCAAGAGCGGTGGCATAGCGGGGCGGGGTGGGGCGGTGCGGGACACAGCGGAGTGAGGCAGAGCGGGGAGCGGAGGGGAGGGGTGGGACAGGGGCGGGGAGCCGAGAAGCACAGACAGGGTCGGCGTTGGCTCCGCGCGATTTTTCTGGGCCACGCGGCCGCCACCGCCGTGGCTCTATTCTCGGCCCCAGCGCCAGCCGCCCGGAGCGGAGACAAAACCGGAGCGCACTGCCTGACAACAGGTGGGGAGGACAAGGGGGCCCGGAGGGTTGGCGCGGGGCGCAGTTTGCCGTTGCGACTGATCCCCTGGAAGGGCGACCGTTTTCCACGTTTCCCTTCGCCAGACTGCCTAATTTTTCGTAATGTACAGAAATATAAGATTTTCTCAAATAAACCAGTTCTCCTACTGCACACCTCATTAAAACATATCGAAAAATACTCAATTTATTGGTAAAATCCCAATGTTAGAATATAGTAATTCCGAAAGACATTACAATCTTTTGATGTCATTTCATGATTATTTTTGTACTGGATTCAACACAATTTGAACAGATTTTCAAACTTATTCTTATTTATTAAGGTGGAGTCTCTCAGAATCCGAACCTTTGATTGAAATAATAAATAACTCGAATTTGACGTTAACATTAAAATGAGGTAATGATTCTTATGGTCACAAATCAACATTGCTTACAATAACTTTTTATTTCTTTGACAGGACGTTGATTTCAGGAAAGCGTGAAGAATTGAAAATTTGCGAGTTCTTTCGAGGCACCATCTTGCTACATTAAAATGTATCGGATACATATTAATAACGTAATTTGAAATTAAACTTGAGGAGATAGTGGAATATTTTTATACTTTACATTTTATGTGATATTTTACAATTCTAGTAGAAGACTTGTACAATATTTTAATACCAGTGAACTGAATATGTATATAGATTTGGAAATTAACTTACTTTAATTTATATGTGAATTTCGAAATATTTTATCCTGGAAGAAAATCTTCCAAATTTGTTGGATGTATCGTGGAGTCTGTTAGCCCAGTTCCCAAGTCACGGGCGTTAAAGCGAAAGTAATCCGATTAGCGGCGTTAAGCGAATCACGCGACCCGGAGGAGGGAGCGCGCAGTTATCTTATTCCTGCAACAGGTCGTAATGGGCCGTAAATCAGCGGTGTCACCGTCAGACCAACCCCACCCCACCCGACCCGACCCGACCCGATCCGACCCGGCCCGAGCGACGTTCACTGCTCCTAGGCCCTGAGCTTGCCGACCAACGACCCCCTCATCCCACGCCGCACTTCTCGTCTCTTCGGCAGGGAAGAAAATGATCCGGCTTTCTATTCTTTGGCTGATGGGTTTTCTTCTTACTTGCTCTCTGGGTGCTCTTATGCGTAATATGAGCTTGTCTCTTGTGATGTTTTTCTTGCCGATGATGTTGCTTGTTGTACCGGATACATTTTGTGGAAGACTATCATATCACAGGCGGAGCTTTCGATGGAAAATTTATCTTAAATTGCAACACGGATTGACCAATCACACGAGTTTGTATTGACGAAGAAATGTTGGAAATAAACACATATTAATTTTAAATATCATGGCGGTCGCTCGTTTCACGATATTGACGAATGTTTTACGACACACAAACACACGCATATATTATTTTTACTCTCATTTTTTATATAGTACTTTTTTATTCTCTTACTTCCAACCTAACTCAAATAAGTTGTCAAAAGAAAGGATAATACGGAGAGATAGCTAATTTCTCTACTTTTATAAATTACAAACTTTTTGTTATGGAAAACGTAATTGAACCAATTAGACGCAATCTGGAACACGTGTCTCGTTTAACTGTTGGCAAAATATCTGTCCATCAGCCCGTCCGTCCGTTCGTCCGACCGTCCCTCCATCTGTCTGTATGCATGTGCACTAAGCTAAAACCGTTAAGAAAATTTTCTCCTAAATTAATATTTCCCGATCGATCTGAATTAGTTTTAAACAGATATTTCCATTTTTGAAGATACTTTACACGAAGTCTCAACATTTTCAAAATTTTCTATAAAATTCCTTCAAATTGTTTCATTCAACTTTTTCATCTGAGAGCGGAAAGGATTTTTTTTAAAATAGCGTAGATCTAATTTTCGTTGGAATATCCGAATTTTCGAAAAATGGAAATGAAGAGGAACGAAATGCATTCGCATGTATCATTTATAAAGTAATCGTGTAACCTGCATCTATTCGTATGTCACTCACCGTTAGAATCCTCCAGGCCCGACACAAATGAAATGATGCACGTCACGGCCCGCTAGTGGGGAAATGATATTTTTTTTTGTGTATCCATCTAGAAGATTTTAATAAATTTCTCTAAAATACGTGGTTTTATTGTTTCTTTAAGCAACTTAAATCGCGCTTCGGGCGATATTTATGCACCTATGGAGGTGCTCATTCAATTCCTGCCAAGACAAATTAATTGACACAATTCTTAGCCGGTCCTCTCTAGGATATTCTGATAGAATTTTAGAAAATGTAAATTACTATACATTCTATCCAGCATTTACATTAACCATCAATACTTAATTTATCATTTGAACTATAATTATATGCGTGTATAAAATCGAATTTTTAACCAATTGTTTTAATCGATACATTTTAGTATAATTTTCTATGCCTGAAAATGAAGAAGCCGGGAAACACTCATATGTTTAAAATTTATTTTTATAGTGAACTTGAACAAGAGCCTTTTTAACATAAAGATAAGACAGTACAATATCCGTAATCTTCCTAAAAAGTTTAAGATAATTCTCAAAAACCCCATTTTCTATATTTTAAGGCACATACAAAGATTATGAATTGGTTCGATTCCTTTTGACAATACGAATGAATTGGCCCAATTTTTAAACGGGTACTTTTATAAATTTATGGAAGAATTTTTTAAAAAACTTGTTTTGTTGGATTTCAAGGTGAGTACACTGGTGAAACTCTGTGAATTGTATATTCTTCCTCTCCGATGTCACATGAATCGTTGCGACACGATTTATCAGAATGGCGATAATGAAAACTAATTTTGTAATGAGACATAACATTTTTTATGAAAACATTTTTATCAATATTTGGTCAAACTTCCCGCAAATTGGCGAGCCAAGCAACAGCCTTAGTTTTAAAGTTTCATTTTTTTGAGAACTTGTATACCCCAACTAAAACAATTCAACTTTAAAATATCGGTCGGGGTCGCCACGTTAACTCATTTTCGCTCCAGAATTTTGCGCAGCTCTCCCGCATTGTCGTGGCTCTACCCCCAGAGTCGTTGTTGGCGCCGTCTGGTGAAACGTTATTGCAACTTATAATGCTAATCAACTGTGTAATGGGTTAAGCTAGATTAGGCGTATTCTGGAAGGACTTTTCTAAGTAAATCTGGAAAAAGAGACGACTTCTTTGCGTCGTAGAAGTCGCATGAGAATTCATGTACATTCGCTTTATTGATCACTTAGTCATTGAAGCACATAATAGAACCAAAAGACGACATCTGAAGTGCATTCAATGTACCACACACATTCCTCAAAGATACCGTTCGTTGCGTGTTTTGTCTTCTCGAAACAATTTCCTCTCAGATTCAGAGGCAACCTGTAAAAGTTGGAGACTACACCCTCCACCCTCCACAACGGAAGTATCGACACCTCCCTCCCCGCACCGAGTATTAGTCAGAACTTCAAGACAAGCAGCTACACACCATCGAGCGTGCTTCTATGAATGTGACGTAGATGCGGAAAACAAACGGTCTATGAGCTAAAATAGGCCTGTGAAGGTTCACGGCCGTAGAACGCGCGTGTCGCGAAGTCCCTCAGCGCGTGGAGAGCGAGAGTCGGTTTCGGCGGTGAAAGGGAGGGGAGAGGAAGCCGTTGGCGCTTGGCGCGAGACTGTGAGAGTGCGTGAGCGTGTGCGTCGCCAGTGGGCTGGCGCCGCGTCTATTCCGGGCGGCCGGGTGCTCCCCTCCGCCGTTGCGTCAGGGGCGCGTGGGCCCCGGCGGGCGGGCGTGTGGGCGGACGACGCGCCTTTACGTAAGCGAAGCGCCGACCACCCTTCGCGCCCCGCCCCCGCCCCCGCCCTCGCCGCGACGCTTCCTTGCCCCGCCAAGCCACGCCATGGCCCGTCGACGCGCCGGCGCCGCCTGCCAAACTTCCCGACCTAACAGCCAGACGGGCCCCACCGCTAAACCCATTACACCAGCACCGGAACATGTTTGCAGAACCTACATTAGAGAGATCATTGGCCTCTGCATTTTGGCGTCTGTCGCTTAAGTGATTACCTATATTTTTATATCATAACCAGGGTCGGTAGTGACTTTGAGGGGAAGTAGCCCTCTATGCATGCAGGAAGAATCAGCCGCCGTGTGGCAAACTGTAGGTGGCTAGGGAGGCGAGATCGCGTACATTTTTATGTATATTTTGGCATGAAATTATAGTTTTTCTTATCGTTCAGGCACAACCACATTCAATGGAAAATAACATTTCTGACGAATTTAACACACATTGTATTGTTCTTTTTACAGTGTTTACCAGCACATGCTCAATACCACTATGCCTTTTAATTGCCGCCAGCTGGGCTGTGAGCGCGTCACGAGGTTTCACCTCGGCGCGGGCGGAGGTCAACGCCACTGGCTACAGCTGCCGCCGCCCCTGCCGTCGCCCGCGACGCCAACTCCCCGCCCTTTTGCTGCCCTGCCTGTAACCAGACGGTCGTGGCCTGCTGCGTCGAGCCGTGCCCGCAGCTCTGACCTCGCCACCTCGCCCCCGCTGCTGCTCTCACCTCCGTCGCAGCCCGCTCACCGCGCCCGACCGGCGCCGCCTCACCATGCGCCCCCGACCCTCCCGCCGCTGCAACATCAGTGCCTTTGATCGCCTCCTCGTTTCACGCCGCTCGCCCGCGCTCCATCGCTGCTAAACGAAGCGGTGACAATTGAACGGCGGGGCGCGCACACGCACACAAAGCACCCTGCGCTCGCGGCCGTTTGAAGTGTCGGGTAAATGTTAATTCTCAATCCCATGATTGCGTAATATTGCGCATACTTGATAACAATAATCATAAATATTTTTATAATTGAATATGCGCCATGAGTACGTCGAAAAAACATGTAATAACGATAAAAAATCTTCTGATTATCGTGATTGCGTTTATCGAGCTCAGATTGTCAACAATTAAGCACCGTCAATAATTAAACTTCAATATACTGCTTTGCTTGTGGGGGTAATATGCAATATTAACATTTTCTCACATTTTTACACCGAAAAAAAAATCGTTGAGTATACCAGATCCATGATACTGTAACAAGGAAACTTGTTACAGTATCATGGATCTGGTATACTTCAACGGTTCTTTTTTTTCGGTGTATCGTTATTTTTTAATTAGCATTTCTAAATCGTGCACTTTCTATCTTAAAATTAAATGTTAATTTTTAATGTTTGAATAAACAGAAACCCTAGTGATACACATTTATCAAATTGTATTTCGACGTATTTTTTTTTTTTTTTTTTTTTTTTTTGTAATTAGGTCGCTGATGACGTACATTCTAAACAAATAACATTTGCTTTCTATACGTTTTCATTTCTTTTATGTATTTCGTTTATGTTAAGTGAAATTCTTTCGGTTAATAAGAAAATATTAACAAGTAGCATGCGTTCTTTTGTGAATAAATATGTCAATATAAAAAGAGTATTCTGGATTAATTGTTTCATTGACATTTGACACTGTTGAGCGAGGTGTCTTAATTTACTTGAGTAGGTATGCAATCTGATACTGTATCGCCGGTAATTTTAAAAGAACATTGCATTAATTAATATTTCTGCCTATTTTTCAAACAACGACATAATAAATATTGATAATTCCGATTTATTGCAGTTTAGTAACTACTATTGCATCATTGTTATTAGTATTGTGATAACAATTTTGTTGCCAATTTTTTGCAAATTTCTCTTTCTTTAAAGTTCTCTGTGTTTTCATTTGCTGCTTCTTTTTTCCTCACAAACCGTGTCGAAATTCTGAAATGAAGTAACATCGTCGATAAACGGAAAGAGTACTTTGTCGTGTTACAGGAAGAAAATCAGACTAAAAATGTTTTTCGAACCAAAACGTGCGGCTTGCAGTTTATGTGTATTGACGTTGGCATGTTATTCTTCAGATCCCACCTGGCACATTATGGTAACATGAGTAATACAAATTGACAACAGAAAATGCCGAGAGCTTAAATAACTGCATAACAAAATACCTATAACAGAATCTTATTATTATTATTATTATTATTGTTCGATGAATTTTCAACGGATCGCACATGATCTGTTGTCCACATGAAACTCGTGTGTTCGATCATGATTATTTTCCCTCCGTCAGCCAGACAAGCTCTGAATCCGGCTCGTCTGAGGGACGAGACCACAGTCCGCAGACTGTGTTTAGGCGTCGTGCGAGCGTTGCGATCAGGTGCGAAGGGGCGCGTCGGAGCAGCGTCGGCGGTGACCCTGGCCAACGAAAATAGGCCTTCCGACGCGAGGCGCGGGGGCTGCGGATGAGTTGGCAAACTAATGTTCTGCGCTCGGGTATTTGGGGCTGACGGGACGTCTGAGTTGACGGCGACGAACGCGCAGCGGCGCCAACCTCCGGATGCGGCGCGGCGGGGCACTGCTCGCATGAGGCGTCAAGAAGGAAGAGGTGCGGCAACTTGCCCCAGGCCACAGTTTAATTGAGGCCCCGATTTTTATTTTCGTTCAAGAGAAATGGAATATATATCATTCTCTAATCCAAATTTAATGCTATAAGTTATTCGTAATGCATGTAGAAATTAATTCTGTTAATGAATTGGGTGTGCAGGGAATTTTAGAAATAAGAGGTCCCTTTGAAACAACTGCCCCAGGCTCCTGGTTTTCTCTGGACACCCTTGCTGCTCAATGGAATTTTGGACCCAGAAAAGTAGTTGACCTGCTCTTGAAATAAGCTGAATACGCTTATAGAGAGCAATAGTCGCCTCAAGTCACAATCATGTACTATTTTCATTTCTGCACCACAATTATGACATCTTTAGCCAAGTGCCATCTATTAAATAGTATGTGGGCTTTGTTATGGATAATAATCAATGTAATATAAATCAAGAAATTGGTTAATTGATTGATAACTAGTGGTTCTGGTGCGTCAACCAAGAATATAATTAGTCCCGTAAGTGTAGTGCAAGATTTTGCTTGGGTGGTGCAGATGTTCTTGCCCACCTAGATGGCGAGATTCGGCGCGGACCTACTGTTGGCTAGCGGAATTTTTCCCAACCAGGTATCTCCCACCAGCTAAGCACCACCCCATCCAGAACAAGCTCTAAGTTCCCCACATGTGTGATAGTGTAGTGCATGTTACTGTTAGTGCGTGTAAGAGGTAAGGACAGGACACGCAAGAGGAAGGAAATATCGCGCGCGATCCATAGCCCGTTTTTCAGGGTATTGCTCTGACATTCGACTTGTATTGATCGAAGAAACCATGGACTACCGATTAGAGCAGCCGGCCGTTAGATCCTTCCAACGTCCCGACTCGACCCTTAGAACCTCCTGGTAAGAGGCACTGCAGTGTCATCAGTTGAAACCCTGAGCCACCTCTCTAGGGGCAAAAAATGGGGATGTGGAGAACGTGCCGGAGAACACGTTGGGAGATGGGGAGGAACACCCCCGTATCGGAGAAGTGTCGGGGGCATGACAAGTGCGTGCTCGGGAAGAATCGGGGGTGCATCGTGGGCGGAGCGGGAGCCGACAGGGAGCGTGACTGGTACGTAGAAGGGGCGTGGCACTAGCGTGGCCGGAGCCAGGCAGGAGCGTGGCGGGAGGCTGGCAAGCGATCCGCCGCTGAGTCGACACAAGGCCGGTGTCTGGTATGCTGTCTGAACGCGTACGCCTACGAATCGACAGCCACAACGTTGCGAAGGAGGATCTCAAATAATGTGGACTGTGCGAAATACCCTCGCAAGGGGAACTCACGTTTCTTTTGATAAATAAATTTATTCAGTAGTCCGACAGAATTTAAAACCAATAATCTGATTAATTACTCCACTCAATCATTACAACAGCATTTTGAATACCATACGTACCATCGCGGATCTGCTCGTGATTTATGTGTCTTATTAAATGAGTGCTTTATTGCATTTGAAACGAAGGAAATGATGTTTCATCATTTTCTCTAACTAATTACATATTTATTTGCTATTGAAAGTTCATACATTAAACATGCAAGCTGACCTTCAAATTGAATATTTTAACTTGTGGTATTATTCGCATTAACGTGGGAAAACAGCAACATTCCGTACCCGTGTCCGTTTACCTTTGAACGATGGAATAATTTAAGAATCGAATATTTTATTCAATTTTTTATTTGTTCCTACAAACTCTTATGATTTGCGTCGTGGTTCCGCTCACTCTGATGACAAGCTCACGGCGTGCGAACGGGGACGAGAGGGGCGTGGCGGGGGCGTGGCGAAGCGAGGCCGCCCCCGTAGCAGTGGCTTCGCGCTCGCTTCTCACTTTCAACTTGTTGGCCGAGAAAACGTAAACAAGATTTGCAGACGGGGCCTCGGTCAAGTGCACGCGGACGCGGGCGAGTGAGAGCTAATAATTCCGCGAGGGCAAACAATGGCGGGAGCGGAGCGGCGGGCCCGCGCGGGAGAGGCCCGGGTGTGGGCGGCAACGGCGAAGCGGGAGCGACCTGAATAAACAGCGGCGTAACTCGCTCGGGGTAATTGCTGGAAGCGACGTGCGAAAAACCACAGCCTCCTTTGAATGGCGCCTCCGGAGGATGCTCGTAGTCTGAACGCAACGCACAATATGCCAGCTTGGGCACATGTCTACACATGTGTCAACGATGCGCTACTGTTTTCACAAGTCGCGAGAGGAAATTTTGATTCTAACTGTCGCAAGGAAAACTGCGAAGCAGAACACCCACAATAAATTTATTCTTTTTTAGAGGTGCATTAATAAAACTATCAGAAACTTTTATTGAGGAAAGAAAGGAGATTTTTGTCATATGGCCTATAAACGCGTGTTCTGTACACTTAAATGGTATAATTTAGGTCGTATTAGTATTATTTGCAAACAGCAGTATGTCATTTATTGAAACAAGAGATTTACAAAACTACGTCTTGAAGAGTAGTAGAACTCAAGTAAATAATTTGTTTTTGTTAACGGTAACACTACTTTAAAGAAGTGTTGTTTATGGGAAGAACCGTTTATTAAAATATGACATTTTATAGTTAATGGTTTTTTAATGTTACTATACTTACTGATTTTATTGACCAAAGCGTTAAGTCTTCTTCAAATGGTCAGAGTATGCGGTATTTGATTATATGGGATATAATTCCATAAGCATAAACAAACTTAAGATATCAAACGGCAGAGAAGTCTCAGGATATCATGATGTCTCTGGAGTTCCAGTGACTCGAAGGCTGTAGAGTTCGAACCCTAATCGTGGCAGGAATTTTTACCCTAGTTAGACAGCTTGGTCGAATTCAGTTGCTGTCTGGAGGGAAATTCTATCGACGGCTGTTCTGATAGTGTTCCGTAGATTCTCCGATGAACACCAGGCAGATGCCAGAGCAGTACCCTAACGTACGGACCGCGCGCGATCTTTCCTTTCTCTTGCTTGTCGTAACCTCATCCCTTTCTTACTTACACTTACCCGCACTACAATACCGCTCAAGTTGCGAGCTTAGAATATGCCCCGGCGTGGAAGGTGCCCCGCTGGTGGGCGATAACTGGATGGGGAAAACTGCTTAAGCCGACGTATAAGTCGGTCTACCATCTAGCTGGGAAGAACATCGCCACCACCCATGTCAAAAACTTGCACTAAATTTGCGAGACTAGTGACTATAACCGTTGACGTGCTCGGAATCATGAAATAGTCAATCAAATCCACAGCAGCACTCATTCGCAGTTTCTTTCTGACAATAAATCAGTTGCTAAGACTAGGTAGAACATTTTTATGACTACAGTTTTTAAAAAACTAAAAAGCGGCAAGAAACATGCTCCACCTAGGGACCGTTTCACATATTGCTTACATTTCTTTTCAATCCAAGACACTCAAGAAATAATGAGTCACACATGATTGTCATGGCAATTGTTATTAATTTTTACATGGGAGGCAATTATTTGGATTCGTTTTACCATAAGATTGTTATAATTGTGACTTACTTGGAATTGCTACAAATTAGTTCATGAATGAACAATCCAACTCAACTAAAAACTAACGCGTTTTAGGTTGAATTATCCGCACTATCTGCTCTTGGGAGAAAAGAGAGACAATCACTCACGACCCTTCGTTCACGACACTAGCTCGCCGTGACAATTATTCTGGAAATACTAGTTCTGGCACTGTCATTTATGAAAATGAATGATACTACTCCTGTTACCGGGGTGCACCTTTCGCGTCGCCGGACGAAAAGACAATAGTGGAGACATCACCGGATCCCTCGACACCGTTAATCAAGTATTTCTATTGATTATCTTCAAACATTATTTATTCTACTTTCAAGGAAGGGGTAACTAAACTTTATGTGTAAATCCTCCACAAACGGAACTGAAATAAAATTCGATTGCACAAGGCACGTTGGAAATCTCAGTATAGCTGTGCAAAGTAAAAATGCGCGAGTCTGCGAAAGCAAGCTATAGAGAACGATCGATAGTGCAATATTGTCCGACTAAGAGTAGAAAACAGGATAGACTACTACAGCTTCCCAGTTAATATGAAAGAGCAAACGCCATTTAGACTTGAATGGGCTACATTCCATCAGTATGATCATCTTCCATATGAAAATATTGTCTATGTAAATAGAGAAATTTGCTCACATTTTAGCGGAAATTTTTATGGAACATCATGTCATATGTTAGATTTAATTAGATTAATAAAAATAGCATTACGAATTTCGTTAGTTTTTTAATTTGTATGATGTTAATTTGGTTAAATGTGCTATACGAATCCAACCTTCACACAATATGTCAATGAAGTTTGACTTGCTCTATATTAGCAGACAAATTGAGTAAGTACTAATTAGTTTTTTATATATATATATATATATATATATATATATATATATATATATATACACACACATTCCAAACACCATCTCTGCCAGGGTATGCAATAAACAAATTAAACGAATAATAGCGGCAGGGGCAACGTAAACCATGTTCTTCACCATTGCTGAGGACAATATTAATCATACGTCAAACATCTTCCAAAGTTAGTTCGTGGTTGGACTTGGACACTACTAACTGTCATCTTGAAGTAGCAAATTTTCACAATAATGGCGCCCTTCAACGCGTCCCACCTTTTGAAAAGTTTGCCATGGCCGCCATGGCTGTTAAGTTGGCAGCGTGTCCGCCGGCGGAGGCCCTTGAGGAAGGGCGCGGAGTCGGCGCAGGAGGCGCGGGAGGCGAGGAAAGGGCCCACGGCGCCAGCGGAGGCTGCGAAGGGATCTGCGCGCTGGGTCAATAGGGCGCCTCACCCGCCCGCGCCCCGCGCTGACCCACTTTGGCCCATCGCCCTCGCCCATCGCCCCCGTCACCGACCCCGCCTCCGCCTCCGCCCCGCTCAGCCACGGTGCAAGAGTATGTCGTGCATGAACCGCGCACTTCCAGTTTGCAAACGACTCTGCCCCAATTACAACAAGCGCAGCAGAGCAGCACTGAATGACCTCACGTTTTTTATGTTGATAAAACTACGAAACTACGTGAATGATTTGATCGCTCAGAATTAATGCGAAATGCAAAATAAATTGTGAAGAGAAGCAATCATCAATTAAAATAATTTTCCTTGCTTAACTAAATGATGTGGCACTAGTATTTCATTCAACCGAAATGAGCATTTATGTAATTTCCAGAAGGGCAGAGACATAACTGAGAATCGTTGCACAACGAGTTGGCAGCAGAGTTAGTCAATTTCTATGGTTTCACTTGAGTAGATTCTCCTGCTCCGAGGGAAGATATACGCCCGCTGACTGCTGCCTGAAGTGAAGAGCAGTTAGCATCGTTCTGAACAAAACGCTCGGCCCACAACTCCTGATGCCATCGTAATCAACAAGCGCATTGAGAAACAAAGTAAAGTATCAATTTCAAGATTGTCAGTGAATAATTTCTGTGCGAAGCCACTAGTAAATTTGTTAATATTCTTTTCGCGGTCGCTAAAGAGTTTATTGTAATAAAGACTACGGAAAGGAAGGCATGGTTTTATATACCATTCATTTGACCAGCGTGGTATTTTCAACGATCACCCTCACAAGGTGAATAGACATTAATAGTAAAAGATATAATTTGAAGTTTTGAAATGAAAAGAGGACATGTAAAGAAGAAATTAGTATGTTTCTCGCTGTCATTACCCAGCCGAGACGAGTTCTAAGCACCTGTTGTCCTTCTTCTCATTTCATCACTTTTCTCTTAACCCCCCTTCCCCCCGCAAAAGCTTTCAATACACAAATGTGTCGATTATATGGAAATATACGAGTTCTGATTCGAAGAATTACTGCCAGGAATCTTTGTGGGATTTCTTCCTAATTGTCACTCCCTAGCGTAAATGAGATCTCACCAGAGCAAAAATTATACGAGGAATTAACAATACCAAATCTAATTCAGAAATCTTCAACATAGTGAATGCCCAACAGGGCCTTTGTGGATGGTCAGTCCCTTGAAAATTCGCCAACATCCGTCGTTCTCGAACTCGTGACTCGGGAATCAGAGCCCAGAACCCTAACCGTTTTCGACTGGGGGCGTGGGCGGAGGGAATGAGGTTGGAGGTAGCAGGTGCTTGGGAGGATGGGAGGCGGCTGGGGGTAGTCGCGAGCCTGTGCCTCTGCCAAGTAGGCCGCATCTGCCTCCGCCTCCGCTGCCACAGTAACCTCCATCTCCTTTTCCTCCTTCCCTTCGTCGTCATTATTCCCCTCTTCGTGCCCCCTTGCACCTCCTTCGCCTCGCGCGAGGTGGGCGGCAGTGGAGCGGAACGCAGCCCGCCGCTCGCCCTCGAAGGGCTGTGGGGGCGGGGGAGGGAAGGGGGCGACGCTCTGGAAAGCTCTCGCGAATCAGGGCGCGGAAGCCGCGAAGGAGGGCGGACCGGGCCCACCGCGTCGCAGGGGGCGTGGCTCGGCGCAGGGAGGCCCTGACTCAACACACCCCCTGCGAGGAAGCAATACTCCTCGATGACGGCTGTGAATTAGCGTTCCTGTCAATAAGAACCCTCCAAAAAGGAAGTCTATAAAGGCAATTGCTTTACTCGCAGTTTCTAAATCTGCCTAAGAACTCAATGCCTTCGCCGAGCTTTGGCGTGGAAGGCGTAGGAAAACCACCAGGACTATAACGAAGCATCGACCGGCAAAGGTAGCTCAGGGCATCAGCTAATGTCCTGCAGGGCCTCTGACCGGTAGGTCTTGGGGTTCGCGTCCCGACGGTGACAACACGTGGAGACGTACCTAGGTCAGTCTCACTCGCTGTCTGGAGAACTCTCGTGGACGGTTGCTCCGATCAGTACTTTTCCGTGATTTCTCTGACTATCACGAGGGGAATGCCGCAACAGTATCCTGACAAACGGGCCACGGACTGCACGCAATCTTTCCATCCTTTCCTCTACCCTCACACACCTTTTAACACACACTCACTTGTCGGGAGACTAGTCGGGAGCTTAGAGTTAGTTGCGACTGGGGTGAAACCCGGCTGGTGGGAGATACCTGGAAGGGAAAATCCCCGCCACCTGACGTACGATGGTACCGGATCTCGCCAGCCAGGTAGGGGAACATAACCACCATCTCCCGCGAGCACTACACATGGGGCTAATGACCTTAGCATTTGATGCGCCCGAGATCTCTTATCAATCAAAAACCTAGCATAATTAATAAATTTATAATGGAGCTATTTAGCGATTGTCTGTTATTGGGGCTTCTACTTTCAGTCAGAAATATGGTTCCAGAAGAAGAAAAAAAGACGACGAAAGAAATGGCGTCTTCTCTCCTCGCCGCGGAACATATTTCAGAAAGTCAACAGGTGACTCAAACCGGCGTAGGCAAATAACAAAAGGAACACTGCTTCGATCTGCAAGTTTTTGCAGTGCGAATGCGCTTCGCGAAATAAAGCGGAGGAGACGAGAGAAGACGAGACAGAGCGAGACTGGCACGCAGTGGAGCGCGACGAAAGCGGACCCTCCGCCAAACGACTCTTTCACGGCTGCTGGGTACAGTCTCGGATAATGGGATAACACAACTAATTATATACATAACTTTAAGATTCTTTAATAGTCGTGTTTTCTTGCACAATTCTCTTTAATTTTGCTCTTATTTTCTCCCCCCCCCCCCCTCCTCTCTCCAAACTGGCAGAGCCGGGTCCAGAGACAGAATGGTGGCGCATTAAATAATATTTCTTTTTGAACCTCAATACTCATAGCTTTTGTCTCTGCAATTTTCATGTCATTTATCCCTGTATGTTGTCTCTGTCCTTTCATCTCTCTTTGCTGAAAACATTTTCATGTAATCATTTCGATAAAACTGCTATAAACTAATGAATTGGAAAGTAAAATGCACATTTTCCGCGTCCTCTCCGTTCCTACTTTCTCTGTTAATCCGGGAAACTTTCATGGGAACGATAGGACTAATCGATAGCACGTCAGCGTCTGGTTGCCATGGAAACATAACTTTGCTGCTTGTGTCCTAACACAACGGGTGACGGTCCAGCATTACGGAAAGTATGCGTCACGGTTAGTAACCTTTACGAAACTTCTTGTAATTAGGAGAGCGTCATATTTCAGACAGTATTTGAAACTTTGTGGAATTTGTTGTAAAACTCCAGCATTGTGTATGAGAAATAAATTGAACAAACTTTCGAAAAAGTAAAATAGACGGATATTTACTTTTCAATTTGGAGAAAAAAGAACCGTTGTTGTATTTGTAAGTATGTT
Source organism: Gryllus bimaculatus (assembly GCA_017312745.1). Classification (NCBI taxonomy): domain Eukaryota; kingdom Metazoa; phylum Arthropoda; class Insecta; order Orthoptera; family Gryllidae; genus Gryllus; species Gryllus bimaculatus. Next base: position 5,462,956 of record BOPP01000008.1, on the reverse strand, counting down.
TCCTGTTTTGGTCGTATTCTATGCTTTAACATAACATTCTATGCTTTAACATAATTTCTGCCCTTTTATGAATTCCAACTTTGTCTTACGTTAACATTGTTTAGCCTACATGTTAATACGTTTTCATTTGAATGAACACACACGAAAACAGCAGTTTTAATCGATACTAGTTATCGAAGCCCTCTACGCCGAGGCTTTTTAAGCGAGAAATAAGAAAGTACAGAATCCAGAAGGCGTTATTTGAATACATTTAAACCCACGGTATTGAGCTCAGTAAAGTATTGTAACACTTGTTGTTCTTTACTTCTCCTTGTTCTTATTATTGTCCTCGGCTCTTCCTGACACCTTTTCTTCTCCTTTCTTTTCCTTTCATACTTTTCTTACTTATTATTCTCATCCTTTCGTCTTCTATTTCTTCTTTTCTTTCTTCTCTCCCCTCTGCTATTTCCTCCTCTTATCTTTCCCCTCTATTCCTATTCTCTTTCTCCTCTTTCCTTTTTCTATTTTTCCTCTCCTTTTCTTTCTTCTCGTTCTTCTTTCTTCTCCTTCTTTCTCATTCTCTTTCTTCTCCATCGTTTTCTTTCTTATTATGTTCATTTTTTGTCTTCTATTACTTGTCTTTTCCTGTTTCTTCTTCTTACCATTTTCTTCTCCTTTTCATTTTCCATTTTCCTTTGGTGTTCGTTAATATCAATGTTGCTCACGATTGCTCCAATACGGAGCGTGTAATGCATACATGTCAAGAGGATTGCGGTAAAAAGAGTTACAGTTATTTAAAGGGATCAGCTAAATATGTTAAGTACAGCTGACCTCGGAATATCGGAAGAACTTTAATAATTACATGTGTTTGCAATTTAATTGACTATTGTTATGTAAACAACAGTCAATTAAATTGTCCTTTTCCAGTAACATAAATACTTCACTTTTCTTGGTGCGAAATAGCAGAAAGCATTCGGTTTGTAGAATTGATATCATAATTACCATCTCTTTCAATTTTTTAAGATTTGGGTAACTTTATTGCCTGACTACATAAATGATATCATTGAGAGCCACTGTGTACTTCACAACATGTACCATATGAATTCATGTTGGTAAAAGAAAGAAGGTGAAGAAAAACATTTTCACAAAACTTCCTGGTAGTTCTTAAATAAAACTTTTTACGAGCGAGAATTATCGTGTATAATTATAGAGTATCGTGCATGATTATGAAGAGAAATTAAATTATTATCTTTGCTACACAACTAATAATTTATTCCTGTCGTTTTGAAGCGGTTTTAAAATACGAATGTTAAGGGCGCAAAGGAGCGATGAACTTAAGTTGCATCATACATCCGTGGGAGTATTTCATCTGTGCAAGCATTGGTACCATTCTTGCTGTCATAATTCCAGTTCAAGGAGTAAGAGATTTGCATTTGTGTGCGTCATACAAATTCTTTCTTACCATCTACTCATGGGAATATATTAGTCGTAGTACACATTATATGATCGTGTAGATTTAGATGTATTTATCACGCAAGTACCGTACCCATTAAAAACATAATGGAAATTAATTTTATATATTCCTTGGCTAAACTGATGTAAATTCCTTAACTTATACGAAGGCACAAACTTGTCATCAACATAATTCATGCTTAATGATTGACTTGAACCAACAAGCTCTCATCCTCATTAATTGTACCAAGTCAGACATTATTATCTTAATATATAGAAAAAACGTATATTAATACTACGAGTCATAAACGTTTAGTACACACTTCCTAAAATCACACTGAAAGAGTTGGTTCAATAATAATTCTCTGCTGTCGGTTTAAAATAACCTACAATATAATAAAATTAGAAAAAAATACTAAAAAATAAAAATATAACTTCTCTCTTGATACTCGTGCCGTCGCGCGTTATAACGTTTATATTCACAACATAAAACCCTATAATGAGAAGGAAAGACTATATAAAAAGAAGTGTCGGATGATGGGTTGAGACGCAGCTTTCTGGGGAGTGAAAGGTCACACGCGAGGCGCGAGAACAAAAACCGCACTTGGGCAGGATCTCACGTGCGGAGGGGCGAGATTACGAGAGCTCAGAAGATGGTGCCAAGTTCGAACACTGTTCGTACCGCTGAGGGCAACAATACAACGTGTTGCATCAGTGTGTTTGTTTCTGCATGTGTGAACTCTGACTGTAATAGACATGCTTGAGTTATAGCATTAGCAACGGGAACATTGCTAGCAGCTGCACGTGATGGTTCGTCGTTTATGAGTTGAGGAATTCGTAAGTAAACTGCTGCAGGAATTGCATCAGAACTAGACGAATATCTCTTGTGTGAACTTTGGCTGTAGCTCTGTGCCTCAGTTGTGCCGCAGCGAGACGGATTGATTGAGTGGCATCACGGCCAATGACCTCGATGTAGATGAACTGAGCAAAATTGACTAAAAGGACGCAGAAAAATGATTCTTAGCCTTTTAACCTACGAATTCAAATTAAAGCAAGTGACCGAAAATGAATATTTTGTGTAGATGTTGCATCAGAACTAAAACTATAGATTCGTGAGCCGCATTAAATATCACTCAAATTTTATCTCTCCGTCAAAATCGAAATTTCAAAAATGTGAAACTTGAGCAAAAAACACGATGGTAATCTGCTAGGCTGAGGAAAAATCAATTTGGATGAAGGAGGCAAAAGACGAGAGAGGAGAATCGATTGGATTTTAACGGGAGTCACAGTTGCTTGGCAAAGAAGAAAACGATCTTAGAAGATTATCGTATTTGAAGAAATTTTATCGTTTTTATAACTCGGTTTCCACTTTAACGAATACGTCTAAATTTAATTAATAGAGATATTGTGGAAACTTCACAGGCTTAAAATTGTTAGATTAATAATATGTACATATTTATTTGAAAGAGTGTGCATGTTTAGAATAACACAAAGTTGACTGAAAAGTGAGATTAATGGAAGTGAGTTTATATATTATGCATTTGATTTAATTGTGTAAAATCGAAACGGGATTCTAACAAAGCAACTCGCATAAAAATGAGTTTATTGAATTTTTCTGCATAGAGCCAAGTACGTATCTTCTTATTTACTTACTGTTGGTGATACAACAAATGACCTATCTACAATTGTTTGGAGGACATATTAAGAGGCGCTTCCTCTCTCACGTGTCTGTTGTGTATTATTTTTTCCAAGACTGAATTGAAATCTATTAAACGGTACAAAACAGTATGAGAATAAAAATTTGACCTACAAAAATTTTCAGAACTCTTCCAGAGTATATTAACTCCCACATTTTTAAGAGTAATAGTTAAACTTATTTAAATCCTTTACACTTTTGAATACCAATTCACGGACGTACTCCCGACAGGAGCTGAGATGCTGGAAATATTTTATTTGACACCATTCCGTGATATTCCAGCGTCAGATACTAATTTTGAATTCCAACTTTGTTGCTTGTTTGAAACAGCTCAGGTAGTGAGCCAGAAGATCTACTGTCGGTTAACTCGCTTCCTGCTTCCAAAGGCGCGCGCACAGTGAGGGGGGAGGAGGGGGCATGCCCCCTCTGAAGAATTTGAAAATGGTCTTCCTAGCCCTTTGTAATAAAATAGTTCACCTGTAGAATGCAAAAGTAGCACAACTAAAGAAGTACGAATTTTGAGGTAATGTACTCTCCAGAATTGAAGATTGGTCTACTTTCCGTCAACAACAGCAGCAAATCTTACATCTCAGTATTCCACTCACAAATGGCAGACGTGTGAGTACAGTAATTTTAATACAAGGTGAAAAATTCAAACCCATTTATCCCAACATTTGATATTAAGAGTTGTGCCACTATTGCAAGCCACAAACGATTTTACTTCCGTAAATGTGTTCAATCTCTAATTTTTCAATTATTAAATCTGCCAATTTGGAGAATTGTTTTACATTTGGGTAAGAGGCTCTCCAAGCCTTCAGACAAACCTGTAAAGGTTCAGCATAAAACTTGGTTCCACATAAAATATTTTTATTAATTGTTACATTAAGGTTATAACTTCATTCTCCTAGTAACCTAGTAACGTTTTATTTATTTTCTAGTAAAATACGGCACGTGTAAATCAAAAAACTTATGACCTATAAAGGACTCTGAAATGTGCTCGACTCCCCTTTTGTTTCAGGGTACTCTCGCCTATTCTCGCTTCGTAACTTCTGTCATTTAAATGTTGTCCTCTACTCAATGTGAGGATCGTGCGAACCTCGACGTGTGTCACGAACACTTGGGTGTTAACTCAGCCGTGGGTGTCGCTGACGAGCGGGTAATTTGACGCGACTTGATTGAGCGACGGTGGGGAGGCGGAGGGTCGTGAATTGGCGCGGGCGGCGGAGGGGCGGTTGGCGAGACCTCTTCCGCGCGCCAATTGCTCCATATTTGCCCGTACTTGACCCTGTTGGCGCTCCAAGGCCCGGAGCGCGCCGCCGGCGGCGGCCGATGGCTCTGGATGACGGACGGCCTCGATTCGCCCGCACCGCCACGTGCGCCCGCTCTCGCGCACGTGCAGCGCTCGCAGTTGAAACGTTCGCTGACAGCTCATTCTTTTCATCCACACTCGAATTTCAGCATCACATCTTTAAAATTTAACTAACTGAATTTTTTTAAAAAAAAATGCATTTCTCTGCTGCTGGCATTATCGTAAGTTTAAATTTTAAATATATTTGAGACCTTCAAGATATTCAATTTTTGTATCAACCAATCTGCACATTCTGAGTGAAAGTGGAGACATAACATCTGCATTCAGCTCTGGTATTAAAATACCAATGTTATACATGTTCGTTACATTTTCGTGATTTAGTTTGCATTTAATTTTTGAAAACTGTCCTTGTCAAAAGGCAGCAAGACTACCTATAAAAGCCCTCCCAGTGCAGGCTTGAGTATAAAATAAATTCACCACGCAGAAAATCCATTAGCGTAGTCGAAAGGGGGCGGCGATTGAACACAGGTTTAATGAAATGATTCAGGCCGATTTGGTTCAATGAATGAAAGCTATGGACCAATCTTGTTATAACAATTCATTGACGTTGATTCCGTTACTTCATTTGCTACTACGTAATTCGTTTCAAGTTTTTTTAAACGAAATGGAGTATTTATGTATGTGTTATATATATATATAATTATATATATATATATATATATATATATATATATATAATTATTATTTCTAATATTAAATGTCACGACCAAACTCCACTTTAGTGTTAATTGAAAATAACTTACATTGTATCAAATGTCAATGCACGTCCTTGCCACCGCTACAGAATACTCTTTAGCATTACACTATTCATCACCTCGTTTAGACGCATGTTCAACTCAAATCAAATTGCATATCAGGTACAATTTCATTTAAATATTTATTATACTTGTATATTATCATTATAACTTCCGTTTTAATACTAACTTGAATCTGAAATTACGTATATTAAGAGGAAAATTTTTGATAAGAGGTTAAGGAACCGTCATTTCCAATAAATCTCATCGACATTTGATAAAATGGTAACTTAAACAAAGTTGTTGCGACTTTCAGGGTCCTCTAAAACAGTTTATTTCCACCCCCACTAATTTTAGGATTTTATATATTTTATTTATTAATATTTTATATATTTTATTTATTAATATTTTATATATTTTATTTTTTACATGTATACACATATATACAACACGTACAGACTAAATCATCAAGTGTATCCGAGTTCGTTTCAGGCTTTTAAATTTCAACGCCGTAATAAATAATTAAGATTATAATGATCCTGAGTACCTATGCTGTTTCGTTGCTTCCTGAGGCGAATGGATTGAAGGGTGTTGATAGGATTTGAACTATAAAGCATAAGTGGAATGTGAGGCGTTAGCGAACTCCGACACGACCTGCCGTGAACCTGATTTAACCACCTCAAATTGCACAAAGTTCTACAGGGATTTGAAAACCGATAGACTTCGCGGGAGGAATCTGTGCACATGGCTGGCGTGACAGTGGAGGGAGACGGCTTCACTTAATGCTGTCTCGAAAGCATCGGCTTCCCGGCTTATCTACAAGCGGCCCCAAAACCATTTCATTCTTATTTCGTGTAACAAAGCATTAAACTAAAAAGAATGCAACAAGTTATTATCCAAAACAAATTTCTGAGCGATTACAATCCTTAGCTAGTATTACGCTGCCCGATGTTTTCTGAACAGCGATAGCATGCGTAAATGATTCTATTGCACGTGAGCAGTGTCTCTTCGCCTCGTACGTCTCGCCGAGTGCATATATACCACGCCCGAGCACTACTCACAGGCGGAGCGGTCTGACAGCCCGCGGGTCGCCCCACTGCCATAACGGAAATCCCTCGAGTCAGAAACTCTTTGGATAAGCCTCTCCGACAGATTGATCGCCTTTCAATGAAGGGTGTGGAGCTGGAGGGCGGCTGCAACAGGTCGCGGGCAACGCTCGGCCGCCCGCGGCTCTTTCGTTCGTTTGCTCGTTCGTTCGTTCGTTCGCGTCGTCAGCGAAGCCACACATCATCGGCGCCGCGCGCGACCTGCCCCAACGGCGCTCCGCTCCATTTGCTCAACCTCGCAACTCATCGCTTCGCACCACTCGCGCGGCTCTCAAATACCTGAGACAGATGCGAAGGCAGGGGGGCACGGGGGCCCGGGCGCCACCCAAAGCCAACAGGTTTTTGTAATTTTACTCATTTTATTCACAAATATCTTAACCCTGCGATTGCTTTGCACAAACGGAAGAACAGTAGAGAAGTGTCAACCCAAACGTATTAGACTACGGAAAAACGAAAACCCCAAAAATATTTCAGATCGTTCTTAATATTCAAAGCTGATGAAATGTGGGTTAGAAATTCTGGATCAATACAATAACTATTCTTTGTAAGCTCAAGAGTTTAACAGATTTCTGAAAATGTAATTGTTATGTTTTTAAGTACCTATATCTGGTCATGTATGTTGAAATAGACTGTTGTAGGATATCCTACTTAGCTTAAAAATATAATGCACCACATACTACACTAAAATTATTATAAACACTGAAACGTCATTGGAAAGAAGCACATTTGCAAAACGAATCCTGGGCACTACATTTATTTCTATATAATTATTAATTCTTACATTTAAAAATAGTCGATCCCCTGCCGCCCACAGCCATCCTCCCACCATCCCACGTCTGTCTTCGCCCCCCCGCCATACCCACCCTGGAATCCCTCCGCACCCCGTTTGCATCCCCACCGCACTCCCCGCCCCGCCCTCACCGCCACACCGCCGCTGCCGCCCCTCCCCCTCCGCCGGCTGCAGCGCGCGCTCCTTCCTGATCTCTCCGCTTGCGCCCCATCCATCATCGACGCGAGCCGCGCGTCACTCGCCCCTTCCCCCTCTCTCCATTCGACTGCATTATTTCTCTCTTCGTGGCCTGACCCACCCCCGGAGCCCACGTCTACTTGCTCGCAGCGCTCGTGTTATTAACAGTGCTGAAGAAGTGCCTATGCTGAGTATTAGCAAAAGGGCAGAAACGTAGAGGGCAGCCGACGGAGTGAAGGGTAACCGTTTTCGATAGAGGATACTGGTCTAAGAGGTAGAGGCACGGTGCCCGGCTGTGAAAAACTGCGAATCTCCTCCTGCAATGCGCAGTCTAATGTCCCTCGAGATGAAAGGGTAACGTCTATTTCAAGCCTAGAGAGATATGACTTAACGTCACACAAAATTTGCATTGTCAGTCAGTAAAGACCGTCACATTTAAGTGCCAGAATGGCATAGAGGTGAAGGAAAATTAACCACAATTTAACTTCACCTTACTTTCCAGCCCCTCTATACCCTATTTCCTAAAATGTGATAGGGTTTGGTTCCTTACTCCAATATTTATGGTCTTTAATTCTGCGTTACTCCTCTTAACCTGAAATAGCGGCAGCCTGTACTACTGAATTGAGCTTTGGTATCCTGAATTCCCAAAGAGTCAGACGTGTTTTTGGACTCTTTGGGAAGCCGCGTACTCTTAGACACAGGGTTCATTGACGAAAACTACTTCCCTTGAACCCCTCTACCTGTCTTTTGTGTTTGTGCACATTTTTTTCTGAAACACCCTGAAGATATTGATCGTTCGGCTACATAATTATCTTCGGCGCGGTGAAAATCGTAAGCACACACATGAGTAATAAACACATTTCCTCTTCAACAAGTAAATATATCATAAAATAAATTGTAGTACACCATTTGATGACTAACATATAAGTAGGCACGTGATTACAGCGGAGAATGACATCGCACGTTGAGATAGATCGACCAAAATACGAACAATTAGTTCAAACAAATACTGCAGATCGCTATTGTTAATCGGATACAGATTTACCTGCGTCCGAGAGTTGAGACAGGAAAACTGAAAATTTACAATCTCCACCACGGGATGGCAACAGGTAGTAGAAATCTAAATAAGGGCGTTGATTCTTGCGCATTTCAATAAAATGGAATTTTAATGGGAATCATTTTGCTTTCGTTAAACGTATTCCGTCTTCGCCAAACATACTGTATGGTTGGTTTCTCGCACAATCATCAATAAAATTATAAATTAGTAGACGTAATACATCCACGTAGTCCTTTTCACTCTGGAGGACAAAATAACTTGAGGACATTCATAGGCATTGCATTTTCAGGCGAAAATTTGTTGTTATTATTATTATTTGAATGAGTTGATATAAAAATATTAGTTATTGATAGCTGAAGAATAGTCATTAACACGTTGCACTTTCGTTCACACAATTTTATCATTTGTTTATTTGTTTATACTCTCAAGTGATGTTTATTCCGCACTTGACAATCTTATGCCTCTTGCATACGGTCAATGTCGTTGATGAGCATTTTTACATTTCTAGTTGACGTAGTTGGTGTAGAAGACAATTGAGACTGTTACGCATGAATCAAACAGGCTTAGCGTTTTCCATTGACCCGGCAACAGGATGTGACCCTAGTGCCGGTTTGAGCTGGGTACAAAGGTAGGCTGACTGTTGAAAACAACGCTTCATTGTACACACCATGTGCCACTAATTCGAATTGTACATGAAAATATTCTACTACTGGACAAAGGTTCAGGACAATATACATTCTTGTCTTTTCAATGTTATTATCATGGTGTTTTGTATTTTCCTTAAAATGATATTCGATTTCATTTGTGGTCAAATAACGGTGAATAGGGAGATATTTTTGATTTTTACATTGGGCTTTTGGTGGTCACTCGTAATTTTTATTAAATAATGAGAAATACTTTGGCATATTAAGTGCTGCAGCTCGTATACTTGATGAAGCTTAGGGACGACGGTACTGAGTAGCATTACGCAACTACCTTAAAAGTGAATCATGCAATGAGAATAGAAAAAAACTTTTTGTTCACATAGAAGAGGAAGAGCACATCAGAGTGTAGACGAATCACATCCCCTTCTAGAGCCGGATCTATCTCGGCGTTGAAGGCGTGGTCGGGGGAGGTTGAAGGCAGTGGGAACGACGGCGCGCCCCCTGTCCCGGGAGCGGCGCGGAGCGGCGCGGCGTGGCCTCACGTCGGAGGTCGCGGGGGGCGATTGCCGCAACGAGGTAATGGCCGCCTTGCGTCGCCAGCGCCCTCCTCAAGGGGCGGGACACGCGGCCGGGGCCGGGGCCGTGGCCAGGGGGGCGGGGGCGGGCCGAGGGTGGGACGGTTGATTGATTAATAATGATTACAGATGCGACAGCTGCTAAGGTCGGTGGTCCCTTAAGTGTAGTGCATGCTTTTTCTTGGAAGATGGCGATGAATTGTAGTCCACTTAAATGCCACTCCATTTAAGGGACTACATGTGGTCCCTTACATGTAGTCCCTTAAATGGAGTGGCGACGAACGTGCCTCGCTGGATGGTGAGATTCGGCGCCGACCTACCATCGACTAGCAGGGTTTCCCCAACCAGGTATCTCCCACCAGCGGGGCACCGCCCCAACTGGGCAAAACTCTAAGCTACAGATCAGTCTCCCGGCATGTGCGGTAGTGTAGTACATGTGAGTGAAAGTGTGTGTGTGTAAGGGATAGGACAAAGAATGGGAAAGAAAGATCGTGCGCAATCTGTGGCCCGTTTGTTAGGGTACTGCTCCAGTATTTGCTGAGGGTCGGTGAAAGGTAGTGCAAGTCATTGTCGCAACCTCCCCCTCCCCCGCGCCAATAATGTTCACACGTTAAGGAGCAGAGCAGCGCCTTTTCAACAATCAAATGTGTTTTCAAATATGCTTATTATAAATGTATTCTACAAGTGAATTTGCATTAGAAATGTACAAATATTATTATATTAAAAGTTTTCCAATGATATTTTCTAATGTATGAATATTTTTGTGTGAAATAATTTCTTGATCTGAGTTATTATTCGAATTGTAATTGACCATTACTACATTTTTTAATACAAAACAAGCGGCCGGATATCTTCTTTGTTCAGATTTGATTACGATTTGTTCCGTATCAAAACAAAAATAACGAGTAATTATTGATTAAGGCTTTTTTATTCCAGGTGCTTTTCTCGTGACCTATGGTATTGCCATGATATTCTGCGGAATTCCCATCTTCTTCCAAGAAGTTGCCATCGGCCAGTACCTCGGTGCCGGAGGGATGACCTTGGTCGGCCAGCTTTGTCCCATCCTGCAAGGTAAGTTCACGAACCGAACGAAATCTATGGGACATTATAGACATTGTCAATGTTAAGTGTTATGACTTAGTAAGGAGAGTTCACTGGGATAGGAATCAATTAATAATAGATAGGAGTATCATATTTACAAACAGTTTCAATTACTGAAAGTAAATGCATGCATTTATTTATTATACTTCAATTATATGTATCCTATTTCACATTACTTAATATATTTCAAATGTATTCGTCAGTTTGAATGGATTCAATGGATAATGATTTGCAATGAAATTGATAAGTACTTACTAAGAGATTTCTCACTAAAATTGTGTTATTTCATTTATCTTTAGTTTGTGACTTTAAAATGCGAATAAAATCAAAGAGTTTTCTCTAGATATCACTTTTGATTCCTTGAAGAATGTGACGTGTGTAACCTTAATGTAAAATAAGCGTCTGTATCTTGCTTGCAGAGGAGAGTGTAATAGGAATGTAATATTTCGGAGTAAACGTATCACAGTAAATGTATGATAGTGTATAAGAATGCAAGAATAAACATGTATCGATATTAACCAGCTATAATCAATGCTGTAAGGAAGTGAGAATTATAATCACATAAATCATCCAAATCTCATATTGTTTGACGACTATTTCTTGAGACGTATGTATGGAGTCCATGCGTGGTGTAGAGAAAGCGAAGTAACTATTACGTCTCTCAGACCTGTAGTCCAAGATAATACTATTTAACATTTTACAGAAGAGATGTGTTCACCAACATATCCACTTATCCACTGTATCCAACATATCCACTGTTCATTTGGCGTACCTCAGCCGAAAGGTAGACGCCTTTCTTTAATAAATTAATGAAGTAATTTCTTTCAAACAAAAATCGCAATTTATATGTATTCATTCTCTTAAGGTACATATCCAATTTATACAGCTAAAATTCAGTATACAAATTAACAAGTGTTTTTGATACTCTCCATTTTTTATAGAGTTATTCACTCTTGGCGTCCAAACCCCTCATTTTCCTATTTTAATATCGTTTCACAAGTTATAAATTCAATATTACTTTAACTACATCTTCCATTCCACCTTTAGCAATCATGGAACTTTGCAAAACGCAAGAAAACACTCAAAACCATATGACAACCACATATTGAACAATTTACTATTACTATAAAGTTCTTAAAATATTAGAATTGATCACTGCAACACAAAAATAGGCAATATTTAGCAACGGATCATAACTGTAGATGCTGCAAAATTCCAATCTTGAGATTTTAATAAAATTTACTTTTGGTAAGTTCCTGATCTAAAACCTATTTCAAATGCTTTTTTAATTTTCTTATAAGAGCAAAATGCGTTTTTAAATAAGGTATAATTGATTTTCATTCAAACTTGTGACATTTATAATATTTCAAAATTCCTTTCGAAATTGTAAACTTTTTTCTAATATGTTCTCTATCTTCTATATTGAACCAAGAGATTTCTTTCTTACTGCAATATATTCCTCAATATTAAATCTTAAAATAATTGCATCTACAATTTTTTAAAGAATCAGTGTTTTTTGAGTAATTTTGAGTTAAATTGTTCCATTTTTAAATATATAAACAATTTTTTTTTCATGTCTGTAAATTTGTGCTTCAAAGATTCGGTATAGATACAGCTCAGATAGGTGCCATTTTAATGAAAACTTTTAAATTTTCAAAAATTACGCACACGTATTTGTTTGACATAAAGTGTTTTATTATTTATAAAACATGTATGTTATAATTCAATGCATTTCCCTTCCTTGCATTAATGATAACAACCTTTTCACATATTATCAATAGCTATGATCCTTTGATATAGTCTACAGTTCATGAAGACGCAATTCGACCACCGGGTCCAAAAAATGTTTTATTCCTCGCACTTTTCGTAATAGCAAATCACAAAACGTTAAATTCAATATCAGAGAGCTATTTTTATTAAAATATATAAAATGTCAAAATGAAACATTTTTTTCGAATCTCCCTAGCTTTTTTTTGCAATGAAAGTATTTCGAAAGGAAGCTGCAGTATTCGTAAGCTAGAATTTGCAATATAATTATATTTCGTAACCGTTACAAATAATACAAGAAAATTATAGCTCAGTTATCTTCAGCATAATCCATTTCAGCACCTGAATCTTCAGCATTTGATAGTAGCTTATTAGATTATGAGACTAATACACAAGCACAGTCCTGATTGACATGCATCAGACACACTAAATAACGCATAATGAACATCTTAAAACTCGCATATCAAGAGGGGGTCAACGAACCAGAGCGACGATTTGCCCTTCTACTTTTGATTTAGGAGTCACTGTTTCAACATTTTGTATTATTATTATTATTATTATTATTATTATTATTATTATTATTATTATTATTATTATTATTATACTCAACCCTTGGAAATAATTTTGTCTTTCAGCAATTATCTGATGTTAAAAAAAATGTAAACCGCCCCCATCGTAATCGCTTCGTGACACCACCTGCGACCTCTTATAGTCAGGCCTAGCCACAGAGCCATTGAAATTTTATTTTAGTGTCTGTCGATGTAAAGAATCATTGGAAAAACTGATGAACTATTCTTTAACTTTTTTTTTTTTTCGCGTAAAGGCCAACTCGTACCACGCGCGCTTCCTACTTTAGCAGGTGCAAGTACCTTTATTTGAAGGGATCAGAGTTTTAGCAGAGTCCCGATTTTTATCCCCCGAGGTTGTTAGCCCTGAGGGAATGGATGATGAGATGATGATGATGGTAGTGAAGGATCAAAACACCAGCACACACATACACACATAGGCATACACAAATAGACCCAAGCCCGAGGCGGAACTCGAAGCCGCGGTCTTCTGGTCCGAGACCGCTACTGCCCTAACGATCTCGGCCATCTGACCGGCTCTTTAACTAATGTTGAAGAATTCTTCAAAAAAGGTCGTGATCATCTGCCACTACGGAAAGAAGAACATGTAGAGAAAATGTTCAAAATTTATATGCCTATACCCTACCTCAAAAATTGAAAATCGTTTAATACACACGTGCAGAAAATAATTGTAATATATTGCTAATTACGCAAACTCTCAGTTTTTAAATACATGAAATTTTCTTTCAATTATATCACAATTTATTCTGGGGTCCAATCGTGATTACCTATTGGTATTCTCCGCGTACCAGGATGTCATTGGTTTGTAATTATTAATATATTTCAAGTAATATCTTTGGGAATTACGAATTTACGAACCTAGAAGTTGAACTCGGGCCTTTTGTTCACCAGACTGTTCTAGTTCCAACGGCTTTTTTCAGTGTGTCTATTCAGAGGAAGATCACACAAGTCCTCTACGATCGTGCCAGAAATTCTCGACTACGCCAATTGGCGTATAATGCATCATGACGTCATGCATTATGTTGAACTAAGTTCAAATAAAATTGGATAGCATATTCTCGGAGTTAATTAACTGTTCTTATTACAAATCAGGCAACTGTCGGTAATTTTATTCTGACCCTCCAGGTATGAAGTAAGACGTTTTAAACATTAGTACGTGCAAATTTGATTCCAAATGGATGGAGGTTTCAATCCCACAAGTTTTAGATTCTTATCCTACGAACAGGTAAAAACTATTTACGAAAATCTACTAAGTCTTTTTTAAACTAATCAGTGAATTCTTTAGTATTCGCGTTATAATTCATTGGAAGGGAACTATTCCTCATTAAAAATTTCAGAGGGGTATTCATTTTTCTAAATTGAGTGAATGTTTATTATCCGCTTCTAGACACGTAGACATGACTGAATTCTCATTTAGGACTGTTATCATACTAGCCTTTTTACAAATCACAATTATTGTTTCCCGAAGCAATAGGCAACATTTTAATTTGAATAGTTCCTTCACAAACATGCAGAATATTGACCAACTTTCGTAAAATGATATTTCATTGTTTGCTACAGCTCACTGTAGAGTATAAAAAAATTCGCTGAACATCACGTGTTGGATGTATAGAACGCGAGAATAGGCTACCTGCGCTCTTTCAAAAGATGTAAAATAAAGGACCAAATAGTGTTTGATAAAGTTTCAAAAGATGTACATGTCCAAGCACAGGCAACGTAAGGCCAGATGATAAATCAGATTTAGGCGTCAGGCTTTATTATGATATGAAATGTTCAGGACTTTAAGTGTGCAAATGTATTAACGGGTACCTAAAGACCCATTCATATATGTTAGGGTCGTCCGAACATCCGGTCATTAGAATTCTCCTCTAAACAGCTATGTAGCTGTTGTCGAAAATCAGTCATCGTCAAGACTAAAACCCTAGGACTTCGCGGCCAGAGTCGCTGCAGAGTCGAGGTAGCCGGCTCTTATCTAAACTCAGACGGATTGTATATTAAGAATATGTCGAAGAGGAGAACAGGGCAGAAGATGGAAAGTCAGGCGAAGCTGCTTCAATGAACGTGTTCAAGCCACAGCGCTTACCCCACTCACTTGTACATCGTCGATGCGGCGGCCACAGTGTGCCAAGAATCTACTCGCAGCTGGCGGACGTGGGACGGCGTGGAGTAACGTGTGGCGGCGCGGGACGTGGCAGGGTGGGGCGGGGCGGGGCA